>WURV02221604.1:0-25159 GCA_011762755.2 Epimenia babai
GATGATTGTCACGTGATTTACACGTGACTTTCACCGAGTAATGATTGGATACGAGGCGTCTGTAATACGTTGTATGGGGGTTATTAAAACGACGTATGCAGATGCTCTGAATTACGGACGTCCTAATTTTAAATCTAATCGTGTCGACTGTAAAACATCGTATAGAGTGGGCCTTAGTAAACTACTGCTTTTCTTTGTTTCTTTGAATATTCCTTAGTTTGTATTGGAAGTTGGTCGTGTGCATGTCAATGGCAATGTTATTGACACTGACATTGTCATAGAAAAAATTTTGCATTCAGAATATGGACTTCGGTGCAGCCCCATTGCATTTCTGTGTTAGTTGTCGTGCTATTGTCAGATATGGCCTTGGAATATCATTTTGGCACCAGACGACTGATGACAATATTCCGTAACTTATTACTTATGCAGTTGTATTTCACAAACTGCTGGATTTCCATAATTTTGTCAGTGTAGAAGGGAATAGTATATTCATTATTATACCAGCATATAGCTCTAATTATATATTTGAATGTATCACTAATTTCCTTACTGTAACTAGTAAAATATGTTCATTATAGATGTTTTTATTCATAACATTTTTACTGTAACAGTAAATTGGACATGTTCAATTCATGGGTATGGTTAGTGTAGTAACTATGTATGTATGTAGTTTCACTTATAATGATATATCCCGCTGTGTGTCATGCTTAACGGACAATTATATGTTGATTTGAAGATAGTCCTCTCTGCTGTCCAAAGTGCAAACCAAAAGTTGCAAACCTATAATATGTTGCTTGTAATAGTATACCAATTAAATCAAATTACTGCTTATGTCAGATTCAAACATCTGTTACAGAATGCATGCAAAAACTTAACAACTTGCTTACCATTACAGTGAAACAATGATTTTGAGCTAATACCATATCTGGTATGATACTGTACAGGCTAAAGGTGGTCATCCTATTTAAATAGACTAATGAGGTTTTAGATGTGATAGAATGATCTTTTGTTTCTTTATGCTTTTTCCAGAGAGGCTGAGAATATTTGCGAGCCAACTGATGCTCAAAAGTAAACTGACGCTTTAGTGGATACAACCTCTACTGCAAATACATGCACAAATCAGGCAATCTGTAAAGACTTGTCTAAAGTAGTCAATCTACTTATGGTGCTATGAATGATTCACTAGATTTATCAATGATGGAAAACGACTTTACAAATCTCACATTAGATGAGGCGAAATACAATGATGCTAGCATCATTCATAGTGATACTTTACTGGATCTCACCAGTACAGGCATAATTACATCAGGAAACGAGCAATCTGAATTCAGTCAAGATAATGGTAATGATGCCGTTGATAGTAGATGCATTTTAGATAAACCAATTGTTGAAACAAATTTAGATAATATGATATGTAATGATAGTGACGATGGTGATGCTCAGAAAAATGCTGATGCATTACATGTGATGTCAGAGTGTAACCATGCAGTCTATAGTAAAGGTGATGTGAGTAATGTTCAGAGTGACTTGATGGAGTTTAATGAATCAGAAGTAGAAATACCTACATCTGCCACGGAACAAAAACATGAACAGAATGCCATAGATGATGTCACCCCTCTATTAAAGACAAAGCCAGACAATATATCAAACTATCAGGATGCCGATAAATCGGAAAAGGAAACAGTTATACAAACAGATTCATACGCAGATCTGAAAAAAGACGAGGACAAGATAGATTCTTCGCTAACTCCTACATCTACACTAAACACACATTTAGAAATTGAACAATCAATGTATTGTAGCGATGGTGATAGCGTAGAAGTTGTAAATTTATCAATAGTCAATAAGAGTGGAGAGCGAAATATGACTGATGCAGATTTTAATAATGTTACTGATGTATTGCCAGATCAGGAAGATGCCATTAACTATCAAAATGCCCAAGAAAATGTTAACGAAGACATGGAGGAGTTTCAAGAGGAGGATTTGGGAGACAATCCAGATTTTTTCGACTTTGACATTTGTCAAAGAATTTTTGCCGGTAAGACGAAATATAGATTTTGCGTGTTGCACTTAAAAATTGTTAACAACCGAGTGAGGATATATGCAACAGTTCTCGGTGCTGGAAATGATTCTGAAGACATTAAGGTGAACTCCCTGTTATCAGAATGCATGGGTGCAGATGACAAGGATGAAGTCATCATTGAAATTGACAGACGAGGTATAAGTCTAGTCGGACATGTTGTGCATGTGTATCGGCGCTTCGTCAATACGTCTCGGCATAAAATTGTTTGTGAATGTGGAGAAAATAACAGCAGTCTGGTCCCAATACACAACCTATCCTTTGAGCCTATCTATGTTGGATCTTGCAATTCTCTACCCAATCACCTGACTTTATATAGAATAGAAAGAGAAGGGCGTCTGGTCTTTGATCATTATGAACCCCTGGTCGATAATAGTGACTATTTGTATGAAGTTAGTTATTTAGATCCGAAATCCTATCATTGTGGCTCTAAAGCATTGATTACTCGACAAATCCCGAAAGATGATGTTAATGAGAGCATCCTGAAAGTTGCACAAAATATTTCTTGTGATTTTTCAGATGATGTTATAGATTCGGTAAATTCAATATTACGACGTTATAAAGAATGTGAAATTGATGCGTATGACGTGAGTGATTTGCGCAATCAGGAAACTTTCACTATTTGTACCGAGCATGACAGTCTTTTACCAAGTATGACTCTGAGCATTACACCTTCTGTGGAATGCTGTTATGATATCACAGTTCATATACCGGATATTGTCACATTTGTGGATGTGGATTGTGAAGTGGATAGTGAAGCAAGGGATAGGGGATTAAGTGTATTTGTTCCGGGTAGAGGTATTCTCCATATGCTGCCTCCACAGTTAGTAACAAATATGTGGCAGTTTCGTCCTAGAATAGATGCGTTGGCGTGGTCAGTAGTAGTTACAGTTGATAAAAATTGGGTGTGTGTGTCACATGATGTCAAACATTCTGTCATTTGTGTAAATCGAAATGTCTTGTATCATGAAGTGGCAGGCATGGTAAAAAATCCCACGACTATACTAGAAAGACACATTCAGAAATTGCATGAATTTGCAGTGAAATTGAGAAGTCATAGGTTGGTAAGGGAAAGTGCGAGTGAGGATACTGAATTTCTAGTGAATTCAGAAACTCAAATTATCATCGCAGAACTAACTGTAATTATGAACACGATATTGACGAAAACTGTTTTGCAGCATTTTCCAGATATCACACCATTACTGTACCAACCACCTCCTAATGTCTCAGACGACTGGATAAATAAGTACGTATCAAATCCTGTGTTTCCATTTGTTTATCAGAATCTAGAAGAGAATGGTTCACAGCCTGATTCAGGAGTCTTTAATGGGACAAATAGTGTGGTGATTTACATCGATAAAGTTAAAGAGCTACAAAAAGCCATGCAGTTGAGAGTGGCGAGTGATAAGCAACTTGAGGCAATGGTAGCACACACTGACAATTTTCCAATTCTACAAATTGCCACAAGAGAAAAGCAGGCGATGGTGAAACCTGAAATGTTTGTATGTTCAGATGAAAATAAAAAAGGTCACTACACATTAAACGTTGAGGAATATTGTACATTCACACAACCAATGCATGTTTATATTGATTTAGTGGCGCAGAGGTTACTCAACGGTGTTATTAATAACAAGGAACCGCCATATGATAATTATTCTATCGACGATATATGTAATGACTTCAACAAAGCGAGTACTAATGCCAAAAACTGTTTGGTCAATCTTTACCAACAACACTTGTTGGAAGCACTCACAGTCAAGCCTCTGAGTTTGCTGATGATCATAGAAGAAATAAATGACACAGAAATCAAACTTCGTGCAGCAAGAATCGCAGAAGACATTTTAAGCAATAAATATATTTGTGATTTGAAATTTAATACACTTGCAATATCAGAAATACCGAATATAAGCCTTGCAAGGGATCAAGTAACTGTTGCTTGGCAAGAGAGAATATATGATCTGCTGTATGATGGAGAATTTCGCGCTAGTATGCCTGAAGGGCAGAAAAGAATTTTTATTTCTCGGTTCGCGCAACGCATTAGTAAGAGCACTGCAGTTAACATTGTTAATGCGGTAAAAACCAATGGAGAGATTCGAGAATACATTCAAGACATGTACGATGAAGTAACAATGGATATGCCAGATATGCTGACAGATGTGACATCAGAAGTTCCTGGCAATGGTGGAGAACCAAGACTGTGTGACTTTAGCGCTACATATCACGTTGGTGATGTCATAAGAGTTCAGGTAGCTAACGACTGTACCCAAAACAGGGATCCAGCTTTGCAATTATTTAAACGACCACCAACTTTGGATACGCCCTGGAGGAAGCCAAATGTACCGACATACTGTGCCCAAAACAGGGATTGTAAAAGTGAACCAGCTTTGCAATTATTGGAACTAACACCAACTTTGGATATATGTATTGAGCACCAGAGGAAGCAAGCTGCTGCTTTTGTACCATTACCAACTTTGGCAGTTAACTTCAATTCCTACCCCAATATTGATGTATACAAGGACACGTGGAAAGCTATTGTCAAGTATGAGGCTGCAGAGTCAGCGGTAAGAGTCAAAGAAGGGTCAATTCTACACAATGTGAACATCCAGTGGGAACAGAATGGGGATGTAATCACGGGATCATTTTATATAGATCGAATGTTTTATGAGGAACAGGGACGTTCCATACCTAGGAATGGGTATATTTGTGCGCGGTACAAAAACATACCCATGTCTAATAATACAGACTGGCCTAAGACTGTTGCTGATCTTTATGGTGACCAGTCCACGATCACCTGGACCTGTCACTGCTGTGATGTCAAGCTCATGATTAAAGAAAGAGAAAATGAAAAGACGCATACATCAAAGTTCATTCACTTTTGTGTGCATAGTTCCAGTATTTCTATTCCTGATGTCCTCTTATCCACTGATGGACAGAAGCTTCAGGCAACCCTGGAGTGGCTTCCAACTCCTCAGCCCTATGTGTGCGTATTTTTAGAAAATACTCTGGTATAAAATGGACATTCATATGACAATATAAATATGTATCTTAAACCATTTAATCTCCATGATAAAGACAAGACATATCGGGAAAACCCTACTAGAAATTAACAGAAATGCCTACTGTAGTTATAAAATTTAAAATCACAATTTTTAGCTGAATAGTTTTTTATTTTAAAATATTTTTGAAGCGATTATAAAATGTTTAATGTATGTACATCTTCCGGCATCATTTCAATAAGACACATCTCATTAGGACACATACCGTATACACGGTGGTGCAGTAAAGTATATAATATTTGATTATCTTCATTAAACACACTGATCTGTATTAGAGGTTATTGCATACTTTTATCTTTGGAGCACTTAAATGTAGCGTGACATCACTTCATTAAATGTCGTTATGACATCCTATATATATACATATATATATTTATATGTATACATATATGTGTCTATGTATGTATGTATTATATGTATGTTCTAATTGTATACTTTAGTATGGGTGTAATATTAGTAATAATATTAACGATGACAATGGTGATAATGATAATAATAATTATATGTATAATATAACATTCGCAGACATATGCTGAATGCTCTCAATGGGATGCATGAAAAAGGCTATGTCATTGCTAAGGACATTGCTCTGGGAGAACAGCCTGGAATCGGTCATACTTACATTATTGTTGTTCGCACCATACATGAAGTCTATATAATCTATTGTTGTGATGTGTATTTACCTGGGGTCATTATATGATCGTAAATATGTAACTTGGCTTCAGCCCAAATGATAGCCACGTTAAATAATCATTTGATTAATTTTATTCAGTGATTATAATCAATAGTAATTAATATGTCCTGTGCACTATTTAAAAATCATCCAAAAATATACAATATCCCATGCAAGCCTATAACTCAACTGTTTTTATATGAAAAAAATGTAAAACTATTGAATTGCACCATCATTTTCTGTTTTTGCTCATTAAGAGACTCATTAAATTTTGCTCTCAAGAGACTCATTAAATTTTTTCTGCCATTTGTTTCATTTGATTTTTCATGGAAACTGGTGTTGTCATGTGACATGTATTAGCGTTCTCAATGGTCAAAGTTGCGACGTTGATTGATGAAATAGGACACGCTCTATTCCCTCAGTTAGAAGAAATCATGTGTCATTTCAAAAATACTTTTATAAACAGTTATGCATATTTCCTTTAATTGACATTAATTTTCATATTGATATTACAAACCACAAATTTTAGAAATATGCCAATTTTTAAGCATTTACTTGTATGTTTTCTTTGTGATATTGATAGTGGAAGCAGACCAGGTTGCACTACCAGATGACATCAACCTTCCTGGATTGGCAATGAATGATTTGCAGCACGAAGCGATCAAAAATGCATTTGCCAAACCTTTCTCTCTTATCCATGGTCCACCTGGAACTGGAAAGACTCTTACTGGTGCATTGTTGGCTTACCACTTACTAACCCAGAATAAAGTGGCAGTGAGTGAAGATTTGAGAACTGTGGAAAAGTGGCAAGTGCTCTACTGTACGCCATCTAACAAAGCCGCTGATGTAGTCATTGGTATGCCCTATTATGCCTTACCATTATTTACTTTTGTTGTTCCCTTCAGATTTTATATTGTGTATGAACATAAAATTCTTTTAGACAAGGATCTTGTTGGTTTCACATTCATAATCTTTGATCGATCCCTGCTGATTCCTATTGTCTGTCTATAAAACTATCATAAATGGACTACCACCCACAAATGTACTTATGGCAAAGTTCCACCAATCAGCGTTCTATTTACAATCTTTTTTTCCAGTACATTAGCCCCACCTCACCCTTCCCCCACTCCCAGCTATAAAACAGTCTTTGTTTAGTGATGGAGGATTCTTCAGTCATTCCGTATTACATTGTAAAGATTTCCTGGAATTAATTTACCGTCTAGCGCCGTTATTATGCAAATTGTCCATCATTGTCTGAATGTTTGTAGTGGTAATGACAGCTGGCAGTGAAGTGTCGAAGCATCCGTTTCATCTGTGTCAATACACAAATGAATGGTGAATAAACTGGAATTTTGTTATTTGAGTCTTTTTATATCTGATCAAGTAATAAGCAATGCAGTTACTAGTGTTGAAATGGAGTAAGAAATAGAGTTTTTAACCTTTTGTACCCATTCATGTTGGTCTGAGTCATGGATATCTGAAATATTGAGCACTAATAATCAAGGGAATTTCCGCTCCCTATGAAGAGGCCGGAGTAATGGCGATTCTGAAGCAACGGTCATAGGATGAACGATGCTAGACTAATAATATTTTGTTTTGTTGATTAATATTTATCGATAACATACAGTGTATATCTGGAGAGAAATACACAGGAAAAACCTATACCCCTGATGGGGTATAGGTTTTTTCCTGTGCATTTCTCTCCAGCTATCTATACAACCACATTGGCTATCCTCATTACCATCACATACAGTGTATATGTACATGATTAAAAATTTACTTTTTCAGACAATCTACGAAAAATTCGCACTCTCATCGAACCCCACACTCGCCTGAATGTGATCCGTGTTTACAGTCCTCGAATAGAACAACAAGATTATCCTATTCCTGGTCGACAGAAAAATGTCGAGAAGTCCTCTTTTGATATGGACACAAAAAACAGAGATGTTGCCTTACATCATCTAATACGAATAACGGGGCAACAAACTCACATAGATGCAATAACTGCTAATGATCACTTCATTAAAAACAACCCTGATCTAATTGATGAAAAGTACTTGAAGAAATATAGGGAAAATTTGATGAAAGCTTCTAAAGCTCTACTGGCTACTGCAGACATAATTGTAACCACATGTACTGGTGCGGCAGCTGGTCGTATTGCTAATTGTCTTATTCGACAGGTATACACTATGTGAATTATGTGTACACATCTTAGTATATGAGCAACATTATAAGGTTCGTCAGTATTATTTTGCGTAAATTTTATAATAAGGTTCGTCAACTTATTTTTTCATGCTCACTGTAAATGTAAATAATTGTATCTAACATTGATCTGTACTACCTGTGTACTGTTAGGTGTTAATTCTATATAATTTAGGTAATTACATTATAGTCTTAGAGCATTAGGCTATTGTATCATGTAAAGTGTGTTCGAGCATTCTAATAAGTACACTTTAAAGAAATCAATTTTATTTCATTTTTATTTCATTCAATTTTTTTGTCGGATAGAGCTTGGCTGTAATGAAATTTCTCATATGAAATATCTTTCTGATTTGCCATACTGATTGCAGTATATTAGGAATTCCAGAATTCAAATTCAAGAGTATATGACTAGTCATGGAAGTTCCTGAAACCCCATCGGTCCACTCAGTCCATGAATTGCCATTTTAGAGTGGTGGTACACAGGGGGCTTCTTTCCACTAATCTGGCTGCATTTTGGATGATTGTGATGATATTTCGTCATTTGTTTGTACATAGTTATAAGCTATCAAAGATTTGGATGAGTATGCAACATGGTTAGACTGCTAGCATTGGGGACCTGGGAACCGAAGGGAGAATGAATAAATAAAAGTCAACCGTCTACCGAGACTCGATTGTTGGCTATAGAAGTGCCCCCCACCGTGGTTATTGAAGCCAACCATTTCAGCCACATTGTAGTAACACCTGGTAACTTTAATTCTGTAAAGAGCTTATAATGGCCAAAATGGGCAAATGCCAGCCTATTATTACATACACACTGTAATTATAGTCATGTAATGTGATGCTGCAAAGTCATGTACAAATATTAGCATGTTAATAGCACCTTCAGTGAAAATTTTATGGAAATTTTTGTTAAAAGTGATGATGGAGCATATTATTCAGGTGCGAAAGCTTGTGTAATTACAGATGACAATTATAATTTCATTCATCTCAATCCATGGTACATTTCTGTTTTCAGGTTATAATAGATGAAGGAGGCATGTCTAGTGAACCAGAAGCACTTATACCAATAGTGAATCATACACCGAAACAAGTCGTGATTATTGGCGACCATAAGCAACTAGAAACAATAGTCCTAACTGACGTGGCGAAACAACTTGGTATGAAGCGATCAATATTTGAACGATATGCTCACCAAGCCATTATGCTCATCACTCAATACAGAATGGTGAGAGTCACGTTTGCAAATATGGTGTGACCATATCATTATTTATGAATTCATGAAGACAATCTATCACTTCACATAAAACCTTCATGACTTAATATCAAGTAAAATATAATCTTTACACATTCAAATGAGTTTTCTCTACATGCTGGACTGCACTGGTACAAATAGTTCAAATATATAAATTTGAACATGTATGTCGGGGAAAAATAAGCCTTATATAATTTTGATCAAAATTAAAGCCCTGGTGACTTATTAACAGACATGGAATAGGCTGAAATAACAGTCAGTTGACACCTGGTCATTGTTTTGTCATTGAGGAAACAATTTTGAATCGCATGATGAATGCAGTCCAAGATGGCGACTAATTACTTCTTACTATATTACTTATTTTCGACGATAAGGATATTTGTTTAGGGCAACTAGAAAAGAGCAAAACGTATTCATAATGGATACGTTATTAGATACATTATTAATAATAATGCTCGTAATAATTAGACATTAATAAGTAACTAACTAATTATGAATTACGAATCTGTCCATTTCGGGGATATTTGGGTTGCCATTTTCTGCAGCGCAACTAAGCTTTACTATTCCACCACAATAAGGGATTATCTCTATAGAGACTGATGAATAATTCGGTTTTTGACTCAGTATATTTTTCTCTAAAGAGACTCATTAAATTTTTTTCCACCATTTTTTTCATTGGATTTTTCATGGAAACTGGTTTTTCATGTGACATGTATTCGCGTTCTCGTTGGTGAGAGTTGCGACATTGATGAAATAGAACAAGCTCTATTCCTTCGATTTGTGTAAAATACAGGTTTGACGTCAGATGCGACAGTCGATGAGACGGGCATATCGATACGTCGATATGATATTGTGTAAATGCACTACAAACATGCCAGGACCCTGTCGTGAGGATAGCAGATAGTGTATTGGCATGTACGAACCAAGATTTTTATTATGTGACATTGCTAATCTGTTAAATTTTAATCACGTAACATAGCAAGATGGCTGTTAACAGTGCTACCAAACCACTGATTGACCAATTAGTGCTTGCCCGGACGTTACTAAATGAGATCGCTATATCATACTACACCCGCCTGAGAGAAGACAAGACCTGCCACAAAAACAGTGCACGAAATGCTATAGCAATCAGACAGCACACAAACATTTATGTTCGGCTGAATGATGACAACGACGACGATGACGACGACGACGATGATGTAGGAGCTCCCACATAAATAAACTGAAAATGGATGTCGATGTAGCAGAGGCATTGGACATGTCAATAGTGGACATAGTATTGGTACCTCAATGGCCATACAAGCGTTTACTGCTATCTGTGAGAGTGATGCATGGATGCAGCTATGATTGAGCGAGATTGCTTTGGTGAGGGCAGCATAATGGTATGGGCTGGTTTCGCCACATCTTGCTACATGGGATCATGTGGTCTGCGACAAACACAACCAACATCAGCAGTGTGTAAAAGGATACTGGCTGGACTCGACCAGGATGATCAACACACAAGATAATGATACAGAACATATATTACCTCTACATATGCTATAATTCTTAAAATGGCCTTAGAACTTGATTGAACTAGAGCGGACATTTTTTGTTAAGCATTAAATCTTCATAGACAGTTTAGTTATTCAATGAATTTTTCCAGTTCTAGTAAAATATTTACTAGTTCAACTAAAACTATAAGAGTGCACTTGAAGTGATTTAACAGTTCAACTTTACATTTATTATAGTTTTGTATAAATTTTGTCATTCATTACAGCATGAAATGATTGCCAAGTTCCCATCTGATCAGTTCTATGATGGAAAACTGGTCTGTGGCAAACCCGAGCAGAAAGAACCATCCCATCTGCGGTTCTGGCCAGGTGGGGCCGGATATCCCCTGGCCTTTTGCCATCTTATTGGAGTTGAATCATCACAGGTCATTGCAACCAAAGATGGCAGTGAACAGTCAAAAAAGAACATCATTGAAGCTGAAGGGGCAGTAAGTAAATAATATTTCATTTGAGTATAGAAGATTTTATCTTCGAACTGTGCATTCTTTCGGAAGCTTTGATCATTGATAGTAGCGAGTTGAAGCATTGTCATTGCCTGTTAGTATAATGAATGAGTATAAATGTGTTAAATTCATTTCAGTACAGCAAAAATATTTTAATTGCAGGGACTATTATATAGTCGTAGAAGTGGGCTACATTTAGTGAGTGTTTAACTCATTAATGTGTCGAAGAAACATGAAATAAATCTTTATCCATAAAATACATCTTCATATTAATGTAGTGAAAGTAGTATATTTCATTAGAGATAAAAAGTTGATAATCTTATCAACTCGGTATAGTTAAATATCTTAAGTTTCGCATCTTGAGGTCCTTAGAAGCTTGGTGGTGAAATATGTGGCATGCAAGCTGCAGATGCGAACTATTGGTGAAGTTGATAGAAGGCGCCATTTGACTTTGTTATGCTAGGTTCGTGTTGCCGAGCTGATGATTCAGCATGGAATCAAGCCTCCACAAATTGCCATCCTCACGCAGTACCGTGCCCAACAGGCGCTCATCAAGGAGTTGTTGACCAGTGAGTTGGATAAGCAAGATGGAGTGACAGTCAGCACAGTTATCGCTAGTCAAGGTGTGTTTGGGTAGTGTACATGAGTTTTATTACATGTCGATACTGCACTTAGGGGAGAAATTGAAAAGTTAAGAAATTAAACAAGAAATAAACGCAAAGCTGCTACGGGAATGACACTATGCAACCTGTAGCCTAAGTTATATTCGTAATCTCATTATCGCATTTAATTACAAAAAGTATCAGTCATCACTAAGTGGGCAGAATGGGAAAATTCTACCTTTAATCTTAAGTTTGTACTTTTGTTGAACTGCCATCTTGGACTGCTTAGCTGAAGTATAGCTCCCATTTAGCTCAAGATATTTTTTAAGACAATCTTAACGTCATGTTTGTATATGTTATGTACTATATAAATCTGAGACATGATTATATTTATGTTTCTATCACTTCACAACTTGGTGATGATTTTCACAGGAAACGAATGGGATTACGTGATATTTTCAATGGTCCGATCAACATCCCAGTTTGAGGGCTCGAGTAGGTCAGGTGGCTGGCTGAAGCAACATCTTGGCTTCATCATGGATGAGCATCAGATGAATGTTTCGTTGACACGTGCTCGCCAAGGCCTTGTTCTAATTGGTGTGTACAGTTATTTCATGTACTAATTGCAAAATTGCTAACAAATTACTACTTAAACTATTCATCTGTGTACAGTTTAAGACTTAGGAATGTGTTTTTCCCCTAATTTGTCATTTTAACCACATTTATAGGCTAGCTTTGTAAGGGGCCAAAATGGCCCAGATGATTGATCACCTCAATAATCAGCCTATAACTACATACATAGTCGTTGAAGTACACACTTTTTAATCACTATTTTATTATTTGCGGATCCAGTGTACCATTTTTAAGCTCACATGAGCTTATGCTCGTTGAGATTTTCTGATAGGAATTTGTCCGTCGTCCGTCCATCCATCTGATGTTAACATTTTCTTCAAAAATCTTCACAAGAACCGCTTATTGCAGAGGTCTGCCATTTTGTAGATATTGTGATAGGGATGGTCTCTTCTAGATTTGTTCATGGTATTGTCATCACAGCTAGGGGAAGTAACTTCTGTGATGTTTGTATTTTTTCTTAAAAAATTGACAAAAACGCTTAGCGCAAAGGTCTGCTATTTGGCAGATGTTGTCTTTGGGTTAGTATCTTTCAGATTTGTTCAGCATCTCACCATGGGAGCAAAGGGGGTAATTTATATCGCCATTTTTATTTGAAAATCTTTATCTCCTTGTCCACTTAGTGCAAAGGTCTACCGTTTGGCAGATATTGCCTGTGTAGCTCTCATTCAGATTTGTTAAGGGCATCTCTATTCCACAAATCTGTATTTTCTTGTTTCAGTATCTTTATGAATATTTTCGGGTCTATTTCAGGCCTCTTGTTTTCTTCTCATCTCAAGATGGCCTCCTTGGCCTCTTGTTTTGTGTCTTTTTCTCTTTATTCAGGTGAACGTTTTGAGGCCTCTTGTTAGTTACACCTTGACAAAGTGTGAGATACGTACTGACACCAAAAAAATATCGATCCGTGTATGCAATGTGATGAATTTTAAATGTCATTTAAAAATACAGGGTTGAAAATATTTGAGATTCAGTCGTTTGTTTCAGGAAATGCACGATTACTGCAACACCATGAAATGTGGGGCAGACTGATCCAGTTTTACAAGGAGCATCATGCATATCTGGACTACTCGGAATTTATCAGGAAACTAGAAAACACCGTCAATGATGCGTAAACTCTGACAACTTACAGATGTGCTATTTTCAGTAAGATAACCAATAGGGAGCACAGTTACATCACAGCACAGCACACTGTAGAATGCCGAAAAACAATGTACATAGAAATATAGAAACGAGGGGAGTGGGGTTAACACCTTGTATATAAAATAATTAGCTTTATCGATCACAAGCTTTTGCATAAACACCATGCTTCATCAGAAGACAATGGAAAGACAATGTGGAATTGATTTAAAAGTCACTCTCGCTTATTTTGGAAAATGAACACTTGTGTCTACATTATACTTTCATATTCAGTTCTGTTTTGAAATTACGCGCTATCCATTACCTGAACATAATCCTCACCCACTCGTGTGGGACCAGATTTATAAATCTTCGATAACCTATTTCACTATAAATTATGTCTCGGTCAAATGTCTAGAACCTTGCACGGGTGGTGGATTGTAATCTAAGAGTTATAAAAGACCAACTGGTCTTTAAAACATGGGTAGGTAATAGTGATCGTTGACAACTTACTAATTGTCCACTGTGATAGATGATCAACTGTATAAAATCTTTTGACCAGTGGTGTACTGTAATAGATGTCAGGTGACCAAATATTTATAAGCTTTGACCAGTGCTTTAGTGTAATAGATGTCAGTTGACAAGCTGTTAGGAAACTTACTAGTGGGTATAATGAATTAGTGACAGTTGATCGAGTGTCAAGGGGCTACAAGTGGTGGACTTTGAATGTGAATATATTGTTTTGCTGACCGTACATTCACAATAATTGCAATATACAACTGAATTTTAGATTCATACTATTTTTTTACTTGGTGCTACTCCCTCGAAACACCCAACCATTCATGTTTTCTCATCACTTCTTTCTTGTCTCTACAAATTCGAAAACACGGATATCATCACTTGAACAAATTTTATTATATAAAAAAATCATATTTCAAAGAGAGCGAATTGTTAGTGACTTAATGGATTGGCAGAATACATATTTGTTTATCCTTTTGTCATGTTTTGTTTATGTACAAGGCAAGACCAAATACTGTCCGAGTTAATCCCGTTTACTCAGCACAACCACACTGAGTTGACAAAAGCTTTAAGCAAAATAGCTCTGTTAAGAAGGACCTTACCTTTCTAAAATCACCCTGTGGTCCAACAGCTAGAAAAAAAACATGAAATGCTGGCACCAAGACATTAAATACATTTTACACAAATCTAACATTAAGTTTCACAAAACATGGAAAAAATGTTTAAACAAGGTCTACAGGAAATATCGTTGCAAATTTGGTATATTGTAGCACTATTTGTCATCTATTTATTCATTTTTAACCTAAGGCCAATACTATTATAAAACATTGTGAAGTGACTTTTGGCAAATTTTCAAAAAGCACTATAAAATCCTTTATTATTATTATTATTTCATAATAGAAACAAGAGGCCGAGCGAGCCTCACCGAGATATAAAAACCATTCCAGTTGACATTGAGAAAATAAACTTATGACAAAGTAATCCAGTGTATTAACAAAGGTGATACCTACAGCATTCTACATGATAATAAAACAGCTTAGAAAAAAGTTCCTTATTCTACATGGAAATCTCTGTAGCTTAATAGCAAAAAACATGAAGACCTTATTGCTTAACACTTTTTTAGTCTCTTGGAGTCAGTGTCAGCCTAATGGAATTAAACTGAAATAAGCAAGACCTATTAAAAACAGTGTTGTTAATGGCAAAATTAAGTCAAGTGTAATTAATATATTTCTATATTTGTCAACAAATTCTCCAGGCTATAAGTTGTATATGGTGATTCTTGAGAATACAAGTGATAAAAATAATAGCTCTCTTGTCAGCTTTTGGTAACTATGAACGTGTTCATCATGTGAAATTATAAAGTAGATGGGCAAAAATAGTTGATCAATGAAAACCAATAAGAAACAGTTAAGTCAGTGTATTAAGCTCATACTTGCAGTGATCACGCAAGTAGACAAATGTCTGACAATAGCTTGGCACAAACGATAATGCCTCACTGCAATTGTGTTGACAAATCTATCCTAGTGCTAGGACACAGTAAATCAGCTATATACATTCATTTTGATACACATAGATGCATACATGTTTAATTTCACGAAATTAAATTAGCAGCTACTTTGTTAGGTTCAGTTAAATATAAACATGTTGATGTAATGTGTATGCAACTGAAACTTAATGCAATGTTTAATTTGAATATGAATAGAATATAAGAAACGTACCTCAAATATACAGATAAAATATAAATGTCTGATGCAACAAGGATGCTTGAACCCAGTAACAAATGTTTCATCAAATAGACTATTAAAATTGATACACTGGATGTTGCCAGGTTTAATATTTAATATTGCAATAATATATTGGTATCTATTATTTTTGGGAGAGGGGTAGAGTGCCAGCCTCCGACCAGAAGGTGGACAGTTCAAAACTGGGTAATACCATTGATTTTAACCATTGCATCCTTAGGCAAGGTACTTTATCCCGATTGCTCTGGTCAACTTAGCCATAAATAAGTACCGGTGAAATTACTTTGTGGCAACGCAAATTAATATATACTGGGAAAGTAGATGTGCGAGTGGCTTCCTGGCGCGTTATAGAGCTGCCAACACCCCTGTCATTTGCCTAGCTGTGGTAGCGGCTTCAAAGTGCAGGATATAAATGGCGTATTTACTTTATTATATTTTGTTGATATTAAAGAAAGTTAAGACCGAATACTATCACTATCAACAGCATTTGCTTGAGTGAGACAAATAGGAGAGTAAATGATATCAATCTGAAGAATTACGATGCAGTTTTGGAGCTTCGGGTGATAGACAATATTTCTTATGAAGAAAAAACCCATCAGCCAAAATGTTCAGTGTGCGAATGCCAAGAACCATAACAAATTAACTCCTTGCCATAGATGATCATACCCTACAAAATGTGAATACCACCTCTGTGATAACTGCCAAATAGCAAAAAAGTTTTTAGGCCTTTTAAGAGAATATTGACATTTGACAGATAGAATTCATTACTTTCATTCGGGGGAACATGATTCAAATCTGGATAAGACCAACATATGGACCAATTCTGACAAATAACATAAATTCTATGGCACTTTTCATATTTCAGAAGTACAACCATCAATGGAAATTAACTTCTTCTGCTGACATAATGACAAACTGGTCATAATAAAACCGAGTCAGAGACAAATGATAACAAATGGCACAACTCGTAAGATAGTTTCAAAGGATGGAAGAGATTTAGAATGGCAGACGATTAAAATCTTGATTCAAATAGGATGAGTCAGAAATTAATAATAGGCGAATGGTTTTATTCATCTTATCGCGACTGGTTTTATTGTTCAACTGTGAGACAAGACCGATTCATTTGTCTAGTTACTACTTGTTTGTAATCTACACTGGAGTGTTTCATTTGTCTATTTTAGACTGGTGATCATCCAGTCATATCCTCGAGACGTTTGATGAAATCTTCTGCCTCGATAATCGATCCCTTTTCTTTATAGTAGTGGACAAGCTTCTTCCATTCCCGGTGACATTTCAACAGTAATTTGTTGCCTGTTACACACAAATAAAACAACTGTTATTCAATCAGCATGAAAGAAGACACAATTACAAGTCTACATTGTTCAATGCATGATCAAATTGGTGAATCAAGCAATATCATATCTATTATATATGTCACAAGCCTCATCCTTATGCTGTCTAAATGTTACTGTAGGGGAATCTGGAGCATAGAGAAAACCAACCAACAGCATGTCAAGGTTAATGACACTTTATGACAAGACACACGTTAATAAATCATTACACACCTACAATAGCAATATGATAAATGAGGCATGGGAAAGATCTGGAAGCCAATGGCCATAGCAATGAAAATCCCTGATTTAAGGCCATCGCACTCAGAGCAGTACTCATCGTAAAATGACAGCAATCACTAAACATTATCACGAAGAGTACGTACATTTACCTTTATTTATAATAAAGATTTTTCAATGAAAACACTCACTAAACCTGATTTTCGTGCATAATTCAATTACATTTTATTATACGATATAACTAATACGGCATATAACTATGTAAATTAACTGTTCAGAGTAACGAAAGTGTTAATTCATGGAGCAAAATTTGGCTATCATACGCGCATTATTAATTCTATCTGAAATGTTTCTTGCATTATCTAAAAAATCTATCAAACTCCTGTTTTGCAGTTGGGTTACTCATATTGACTGAAGGACAAATGAAATAATGAATAAACTTGAAATTACGACAAACAAAATTGTAGTGCCTTTTTCCTACTTATATCCATTTGAGTAATGAGTAACCAATCATAATTCAACTGTCATTCACTCGCCACGTTAGAAAAACATCAGCGGTACTCTCGATTGACTCTTGTGATCTTAAAATAACAACAGCGAATCCTCATGATCGTAAAAAATTTTGTAGGTTATGTTGATTTTTGTGAAAGTCGATGAATGCTTGGTAAACATTGGTCGACTACTGGAGTGAGTGATAATATTTGAACCACCATTTGTGCCCATTCATGTTGTCCAGAGTCGGAAGCACAATCCAGAGTAATGGGCACAAATAAGTAAGGAAAAAATCCGTTCCCGATGAAGAGGCCGGTGTACAGGTAAATTAGGATTAACGATCGTTGGAGTATCGGCGCTAGACTGTAATTGGGTTCTGAGCTCTACCTATGAAAGACGCAGATGACAGTTCCCCATGCCCGACCTCGGCCTAAGATCACATGTAAAACACTGACCAACAATGATCAGGCCTTTCTTGGCTCGTGTTAATGCCACGTTAATTTGGTGCTCATCGGCAATAAAGCCCAGGTGCTTCTTGATCCAAGTCGGGGGTGGTTGCTTGACGACCTTGTTGGGAGTAATAGATCTCACCGTAGACAGAATGACGTAGTCCCATTCATCACCTAAAATGGGGTCAAGTTTAGTTTAGGTAACTTCAATAGGGCGTTTATCAGCTGATGTTGTGAATTGATTCAAATAAATTACATATTAACAGTAGAAGAAGTGATACTTATGGATAGTAAAAATTATATTGCTAGTCATACTGTACAAATCTAATACGGCATGATACTTATCTGCATAAAAAATATGATTACAAGATACCTTACAAACACAATAAATACCTCATGTGCATGTAAATGAAATGAAATGTAGAATAATACTATTAGAATCTATTTGATAGTACAGGAATATAAGCAAAAATATGTGACTTGGAATGTTGGTGAAAATCCAATATACGTAAAACCATGTGCTGGTTCATAAGTCTAATTTTTGAATCAAGGTGAAAATTAATTTCTTCACACAATAAGGGCAGTAAGCAGACAATTCCCCATTTGGGTGCTGCATATAATAAGAGAGCACCTACCAAATTCACATTCTGGGAAACAATATAGGCTGATTACAGCCACATAACTCTTGCAAGAACAGAATGTCAATGTAAAAATTATAGTAGTCATTTTTAGAAACAATGTGCAATATTGCATTAAGCCAGAAAGCGAGGCTTCAACCCCAAAACATGGCAAAGCATACCTTACTACGGTAGATAATTATAGAAGAGTAGCAACTTCATTTTATTTGTAATACGTTTGCCTACACAATGATGTCAAGTTTACATGAGGATATAATTTCGGGGTGGTCAATTATCTCGCTGACTAAAAAAATAAAGAAGCCAAAGAGGTCTAAACACACATTGAATATAAAATAAAAAAACAGAAATTAAAAAAATGAAGAACAAATAATACATAAAAAAATTGCAATTGCTCAAGTGAACTACAAAAATAGGCATAAAACACTTATCATTACTCGGATGGCGATACCTAGAACAAAACTGAAACCCAGCAAATGAAAAAGCTCTGTGGCAAATAGTACTGAGAAAATGCTGACATCTGACGGATGGATGAACATGTGAATGGACGACAGATGTCCAATCAGAATAGCTCACCGAGAATAAGGTCAGATGAGCTATTAATGTATTTCAGTGTATGATTTTCCTTTTTACCAAATAAAGCAGTGAAGAATGAGTATTTCAACTTCAACTCTGACTGTCAATACCGACCTTGACTACAGATAACTGTGTTGACAGTGACATTATGGAACGATTGAACCTTGGACTCTAGCACACTGTGTTGTGAGCGGTACTGTGTAAGAACAGCAATCGCATTTTCCGCGATACCGTGTCGATTAATCAATAGTGACACGATTTTTGCCTGCAATAACAATAGGTGAGTAAATATGACTGTATAGGTGAGTAAATATGACTGTAAAATAATACACTGGAAACTTTTTAAGTGGTGTTAAATAGAATGTAGAAGTAGTACAACACTGAAAGTATTTAATGGTCTTGGTGATATCTTACTATTAATAAGAGCCCATAATCCTATTTAGGTCTAATTTTTTGGTAAATATATTTAGATTTAATAGTGTACATGATTTACCTTGTGAGGAAGTTCTACTTACAGTATCTGAAATAGTGCTTCTTGTTATGTGTTACTCATTTTAATCAATATTTTCCTATAAGTGAATTATTTATGATGCAAGAATTCTCGGTCAACTACATCACTATGTCAATACTGATAAAGGAAACTCTATTGTAATGTTTTAGATAAAAAAGACCAATGTAATAATTATATATTTCACTCACAACAATATCCGCCTCAGTTTCATTACTCTTGGACCGATTGCTACTTTCATTGGTTGACAGTGTTGTGACAGCCTCTTCACCAATCACATGACACATAACAATAGGAGTACGATTACCTCCAGGCCAGAACAATAATGGTGACTCGGCCGATTGTTCAGCTAAACCACAGCGCAGTTTGTCTTCATAGAAACAAGCAGATGGCACGGCCGCGATGCACTCATGCTGTAAGTATTGCTGAGCTATTACAATAGAAAACAGACTCAAAGTGCCAGTATGTACAACTATTGACCAGATAATATACCATGAAGGAGGTAATCAGAAATTACAAGTCTCTATGCTAGAAAAAAAATTCACATATTAGGCATATATAGACTAAATAGATTGTTTAATAGCAGCTAGTACAATAAACACTTAATTCCTTTCGACATATGGGTCTGGGTTGCCTCACAGAAGGGCCGTTCTCCACACCCCCACCCCTATATCAATCGGTTAATCGGATCCGACTCTCGCCTCCACGTAGCATTCCACTCGTATCATTCCACTCGGAAGTCGGAAGATCATTCACACCAAGCGTCTGCCGCTCGTTGGTTACTTTCACGTGACACGTTCGTCACCTGATACGATGTAGTTCAACAAAATGGCTGATCAATCACAGTAGCGACTCTAGCAACGAAGACAATTCAAATTTGTTCGCTGCGGCTGCAAGTGCCGCAACAATAGTCATGGCAAGTCTCTCTAAAAAAATAAGTAGTCAATTTGGACAAGAGAGTATTTAAAAAGACGTAGGATACCGAATAAAGAGTTCCGTCTTTTCGTCTGATAATTTCAACTCCAATTTAGGCGCCATCTTGTAACCAAGTGAAACAGGATAAGGCTAGGGTCACATGCTTGATACTATTCGTTCATTGGTTGTAGCTCTTGCTTCCGCTTCCGAAAATTTAGAACCAGACTGACATTCAAAACGGTTACATTTTTTAAAGTAAAATTGGAGGCGGAAACAGGAGGCAGAAGTCTGAAGCAGGAACCCATTCTGAAAAATTGGATGGTTTAAATGCACTATTAAACAACTTACTTACCATTCTGTACTGCGTGGTGAGCATGATAGCTTTATCAGCATATCGCTCAAACATCGACTGCAAAGCCCCAAGCTCTTTAGCAGGTTCACTGATGAAGACGGGTTGTAGTTGCTTGTGGTCACCAATAAGTGTCACTTGTAGTGGACAGTGCTCAACAATAGGAATCATGGTCTCTGGCTGGCTACACATTCCCGCTTCATCAATAATCACCTGCCAGTCATTCACATAAATTATGATGAAGCGTATTCCAGAAAAAAATAACTGGTTGCAATGTCAATGAAAGAGTAAATGTTTTCAAGCATTAAAGTGTGTGTTACGGACAGTTAGCATAGTGGTGGGTGCATTTGACTTTTAAATCCAGAGGAACTGTGGCATTCTTCAGGCAGAAAAGTGCTTTAAATGCCTGTATCCATGAGGGTCTGGATAGACCTTGTAGTGTGCTTGTTAGGGGTTTTCTCTCTAACATGGTTGTGCATCAGATGCTTTATAGAGGGTTTGAATGGCAGTTACCTCCCCACAACGTCATATGCCTATTGCAAATAACCATTAACTATCATAGACTTAGAGGAGAAAATGCAAGGGTAACACATTTTGGGACTGATAGAATTCATTCGTAAACAAGCTTTCGCTTAAATGTGATATGAATTATTTATCGAATGAAATTTCATTCAATTAGTTTCAAAAGGTGTTCCCAGTGCATTTTCTCTTACTTTACGAGACTAATGCGGCTAATTATATCATTGACTTAGAGGAGTGTGCAACAAATGTTACCAGAGTGTAGATGTTTGGAACCAGTGGTGTGAATGAAAAAGGTCAATTGTCTCCCCAGACTTGGTGGGTTTTCTTACAGATGTTTTACCCACCCCTTATAAGTAAGGCTAATCCATTTATGTCAACCACATTCATAGACTAGCTTCGTAAAGGGCCAAGAATGGGCTAGACAGAATGGGCTAGACAATTAATAACCGTGGTAATCAGCCTATAACTACATTCACCAAAACCTCGCCTTTACCTTTTACATACATAAGTACTTTGTGTTACATTTTGTGTGAACATGTAAATTTTACGAAAAAAATTCAGTTGTTCTATGTATCATTTTTAAAATAGCAAATATAATTTAGAATATTTAATAAAATGAAATATCATTAATGTATTGTGCTTCATATAGGAATAATTCAGTCTACCAAACATTTAATCAAAATCTATACAGCTGACAAAACTATTTTCGACGCTGGAAACCATATATATGACAGCTGTTTTTTTTACTAATCGACTTTTGAAGAATAAACGATTAATTAATAGTTAATTTTGATTAAATCACAAAAACATGCGTAATTACATTTTTTAACAAATTTTTGATGACTTAAATCTGACATCTGTCAATGACATTTTCTTACATGTTACTGTCGAAAACAAAAATAGAAAGATGTGATAACCATCAGCAGTTCTCAAGGTGTGGAATAAAATAATATTTATTAATTTTCCCTGCTATTGTGCTGCTTAATGAACATCGAAAGCAAGCTAGCCCGCAATAACAATGGAGTACAATGTAGCAAATGTGTCTAATGAGCTTAGTCATCTGTGGTGAGGATTATTGTATGACTGAAACTGAATAGCGCGCCAACTAGATACCTCCTTTTTAGGGCACGCGTTAGATACCTCAAGTCTCCTCACTTGTATCAAAATTCTCATTAAATCATTTAAGCAGGATACGCGACATACTACGTGTGTGTGATGATATGTTTAGACGCACTGCCGTATTCTTGCGGGCTTGGAAACCAACAGATCAATAGTTAATCCGAATATTAATCGTTAAAAAAATTAACGATTTATCGATTAATTGATCTTCAAATTATAATTATAAGATAGATATATTATAGAATATATACACGATGCAAAAAATGGTGAAAATATTGGTAAAAAATTTAATAATTTCTAAAAATTAACAACGATATATTTACAAGAGCAAGTTTTTCATTTCTCTGTTTACATAGCGAGATAGTAAGGGCTGTGTGTATGTATGCATGTGTGTATATATATATACCGTATATACTCGCCTGTAAGTCGATCCACCTATAAGTCGACCCCTAACTTTGGCCGACGAAATCGTGGTTTTGCTCTTGACCCACCTATAAATCGAGGGTAGAGTTTAAGGGTGGTACCCCTTCTTCAGTCATTCACGGCAATCGGCCACCATTATAATTTGGATGGGAAACTTACCCTTATTTAGACTTACGATGCTACAATAAGAAGGCATGAAATGAATGGACTTTATCATCAATGTCCTTCGGGAGTTTTTGCGCGATGTGTTTTCTTACACGCATACACAAGGTGTTGTAGGTCTGAAGGTACGCATCAGTATATTTTTACTGCCCAAAATTTTTTATTTTTATTGACCCGCCTGTAAGACGAGGGGTATATCTCAAGAATTAAAATTTTGTCTTTAAAAACTGTCTTATAGGCGAGTATATACGGTATATATAGGCAGGAAAGCCGAATATGGCGGGTGAGGCCATATAGTATATAGGGTCACCGAAGTTAGCTCTACTCAGTCTTGGTACGAGAAAGATAGACTGTAAATAGCGAGTTGTACAGCCAGTCTGCTGAAACAAGATAATGTCATACAGATAAGAAGGTGCCATTTTACTGATACTTTTGAAGTTAAAGACGAGCACTTTAAAGTTGACTCTCTGCTCAACTGGCATCCAGTGCAGAGCCATTAGGACTGGATTATCCTAGTACATATTGTTGTTAACAGCTTAATGCTAGCTGCTATGAGGTTTAAAATATATTGCAAAGCACCTGACGTATCTTGCAGAAACAAAACCTTGACGAGATGGAGCCTGTACAAGTTGTAACAATGACTTCAGCCTTCTTCAACTCCTCTCTACATGCTTGCAAGACCAGTTTGTGATATATCTCCATGAACTTATGTGTGATATGCTGAGGTTCATCATGGATCTTTCGATCCATCGCAAGAATCGCCTTTGCGTACGGTTTCATACGTTCTCGAATGACATGATGCAGAGCATATCTCCGATATAGCTTGTCCATCGTGAAGGGGGACAATTCTTTGCTTTTCATTTGTTCCCTCGTGCCAAAATCATGGTTTTCGATGCGGGTCGAATATACGCGGATTACAACCGGTTGCTCTGATCGCATTTTCCGAAAATATCCTGTAATCGGTGCGATAACATACACAATCATCAGAATAGCTAGGGTATGGCCATGGAGATTCAGTGAGACATTCAGTGAGAAAAAATGTGATATAATCGTTTAGCTGGCAATAACAAATCTAAATGAACGCATATTATTAGAACATTTTTGGAGACTTGACCATGACTTATTCTGGTAGACATGAAAATGTCTGCATTCATTTCGAAACTGAAGCATCACCCTGTATATAGTATACATTATATTCTGGCTGAGACCATACTCTGCATTAATTTTTACAGTGAAGCATTACCCTCTATAGAGCATACATTATATTCTGGTATAGACGATACTCTCTGCATTAATTTTTACATTGAATCATGACATTTAATTATAAAGTAGCACCCAAACTTCGCCTTATTTTTTTATTCTTCATATGCACATTCTTATAGAAACTGTACAATTTATTAGCAAATTAAGTGGCAACACTTTTATGGCTCACTGCGGAGATATAGATCACAAGCTTTCGAATGTTAGAACATTCTTCATCAGGTGAAGAATGTTATAAGCAAATTAAGTGGTAACACCTTTATGGCTCACTGCAGAGATATAGATCACAAGCTTTCGAATGTTAGAACAT
>WURV02221605.1:0-10416 GCA_011762755.2 Epimenia babai
ATCCGGTGACAGGTGCGACGCGTGCTCTGCGCATTTCGTCAGCCAGTTGATGAGTGACTTCGCGCTGGTCTCCGACTGCCGCTGGGCCATCAGAAGCGCGCGAGGGTGGGTCTCGGGCGGCGTGCGGACCTCGCGGGAACGACCGGTGTCGCGGCGTTCGTCGAGCGGGGCGCACGCGCTGTCAGACAGCTCGGTCTCGCGGACGTGGTTGATTGATGATCCGGTGAGTGGCATTCTTCTGGCTCATGGTTGATGCCTCTGCGCCGAACCTTGCCGGGTGTGCGCGGGGGCATTGGCTTTGTTGTCGGTCTCCCCGGCGGGCCCGACCCGCGCGGCTACTCGCACACGGGCCGGGTGTCGGGGCATGGATGGCTGGTTTGCGGCCAGCCGGCGGGAATCGATCAGGCAGCGTCTCCCTTCCGGCGTTTCGCGGCGCGTTCTCCGCGCCTTTGCAACCGCTCAACCAAGCCACTGATCTGGGTGCGGGCGATTCGGTTGTGCGCCTGCTTGCTGGTGCCATCGTTGAGGTTGATCGCGACGAGCTCGCCGCGAGCGATCAAGCCGTCGATGGTCTCGCGACTCACACCGCACACTCGCGCGACCTGGCTCACCTTCATCAGGGGCGGCAGGTCAGCGAACAGGTCATCACGGTCGCGTTGACGGAGACGCTCGGCTGCTGCCCGTAGCAGGTCGGAGTGAGCTTCAGCGTGCTGGCGAAGCGACTCGACGCAGGCAGTCACCAACTCGCCATGTGCGTCAGCGGTACGCTCCAGCAGTTCGGCGAGGTTCAGTTGGTCTGAGTCGCGGGTCACGAGACGCTCCGCTCACTTGCGTCCTCGATGCCGTTGAGCCGCTTGATCTCGGTCGCCGGGATCCGGATCGGCTCACGCTGCTGCCGCGGAAGGGTCTTCACCCGCCCGTCCCGGCACCACTCGTAGAGGGTGGGCTTTGGAATGCCGGTCAGATCTGAGGCTTCCTCGACGGTGACCCACTCAGGGGCCTTGAGGTGGTCGAGATTTCGGTCGGTTCCAGGCATGGGCGGACGTTCTTCCTTCAGCGATTCCGCTGGTTCCGCGCCCTGATAGGGGCTACCGTTCCGGTGTCGTTGTTATGCGGAGTATCGCCTCTGTGGAGAAAAGAGGCAACACGATTATTGCTCCATGGGAGAAGATTTCCCTAACCGCTTGACCCTTTTGATGAAAGGGTCATCCAAAAACGCCTTCGCGAAGCGGGTTGGGGTCGCCCATTCAGTGATCGACAAGTGGCTCACCGGTTCCGAACCGGGCAGGGACAAGCTGGAGGCAATCGCCCAGGCCACCGGCTGCAGCGTTGCTTGGTTAGTTACGGGCGAAGGCGAGATGAAGCCCCCCGCCGACCCTGCCGCCGCAGAGAACCGGGAGGACGGCGACCGCCTCGCGCAGATCGCGACCGAGGTTTACCGGCTGGCCTGCGAGGCCATCGAAATCGCCGCCAAGTACGCGGGGGACCCGAAAAGCCTGCCCGGCGAGTTGGAGTTGGCGACGCTGCTGGCCAACGTCCAGACCGTCGTCGGCCACCGGCGGATCGACCTCATGCGCGATGTTGATGCAGGCGAGTCGGACCCGGGCGAGTCCTGAGGAATACCAGCGTTATTTTCTTCGCCTATCCACGCTTGGACTTGCGACCAGAGCGGGACTGTTGGTATTCGACAATCGGCAACTCGGTCGAGGGTTGTGTCGTGTGGGGTTTGTAAACTGTTCGTGTCGTACAAACCGCAGGAGTCACGTAGTGCCACACCGACGCAAGACGATCGACCCAGCCATCGCCAACATGGTTCCGGATGGAATCCTCTGGCGACTGTCTACGTCGGGCCTCGGCGTGATGTTGACCGCAGCCGAGAAGGCAGGACTCGGATTGGCGGCTGGCCAGATCCGGGTCGCGCTCCAGTTCGCCAACGGCCGTGCCCGCTGGCCCTTCAAGAAGGGCGACGGCCCGCCTGTCGAGGAGCAGCCCGTTCCACCGACCGACCCCGACGTCGTGAGTCTTGCTCAGCCGGGCCGGGCAGCGCTCATCGAGCAGAACATGATGCCCGTGGGCATCATCTGGCGCCTGACGCTACCCGTTCTCGCTGAGGTGATGACGGCGGCGGCCGACTGCGGCAACATGTTGGCCGAGTGGCAGGCGCGCGTGGTTGCCGCGTATCGAATCGCTCCCAAGCCAGGTGGCGTGGACTGGATCTATGATGAACCGGATGGCACCGTCCCCGAAGACGCGCCATCGATCAGGCCGGGTCGCAAACGCGCCCCTCGCAAAGTCGTTGAAGGCGAACCGGACGAAGATCGCGACCCACGCCACTTCTAGCGCACTGGCGTCGTCGCGTTGATCGTTCTCGGCGTAACGAAACAGGCGATGCGTATTCGCATCGCCTGTTCACAACTCAGGATTCGCTAGAACGCCGCTGCTACTGGCGCATCGACGCGTCAACTGCCGGCTCTTCGGCTTCCGGACTCTCCCCGATTGCACGTTCTCGTGTCTGCGCGGCCCAAAGAAGGTCGTTGACCTCTTCATGGTCGCGATCCGGGTTCTTCTGCCACATGCGCATTGTCGCGTTGACTGCATTGGTCACTCCAACAGCAGTCGCCTTTTGATAGGCCGCTAGTTCAGTCGGAGACTCCTTCGACTCGTCCATGCAGCAGCAACGCAGCCAGTCGCACCAAACTTCACCGGCGGCGATCACGATCTTCCGATCGTGGGCCCACCCCGCCGGAGTGGTCAGCGCTAGCGGCTGCTCGTCGTTGACCGGAGCGAGCGCAGTCCCGGTGGGATCGATCGCTATCAACGTATCGGTGGTGTTGATCAGCTTGACCTTGATCGATTGGTAGTCGTTCAGCTCGATCACTTTGATGCGTACATCACCGGCAGCGATCAGCTCATGCAAAGCCGGCGTAGCGCTTTCGTCCGCGTGGACAGGTGAAGCAACAGTGACACAGGCGATCACCAGAGCGAACGAGGCAATAAGGCACGTTTTCATTAGGTCTCCTCTCGAATGAACCACCACCGTGCCTAGTGTAACGGTCAGGCTCCAACTTGGTTCAGTCCGTTCTTTGGATCACCCAAGGCCGTTGACTCGGATCCGGACCCTTCGATCGGCGCACACTGGCGCTCCAGCACTCTTGTTCCAAGACGTACGCCTGCTCCCTGCGGTTGTATGAGCGAGGCCGCCATCAAGCGGCTAGTATCGTGGGAACGACTCAAGGCAAACCAACAAGATGGCTCGCCAGCGCACACGACCGGCCGCATGGCTGGTGAACATCGAACGGAAATCCGGCACTCACTGGGTCTGTCGCTGGCATGACCCGGCGACAGGCAAGGAGCGCCAGCAGTCGATGGGTGACCTCGGCATCACCACGACGAAGGAACGGGAAGCCTTCCGCGATCGCAAAGAGGCCGAAGTACTCGAGGAGCGCCGGAAGATCTCAGCCGGGCAAGGCGTCAGCGGGAAACCGCTTCGAGCCGCGATCGCAGACTATCTGGATGACGCGGACGCGAACGTTGCGCCGCGCACGATGCAGACCAGCCGGGCGTGGTCGTCTGCATTCCGGGAGTGGCTTGAGTCGCAAGGCGTGGAGCAATCCGACGACGTCACCACGGAGGTTCTGGTCCTCTGGCGACGCCATCTCATCCGCCGCCCGAAGCAGGTTCCTGCAGGCGGCGCTGGCACGCGATATCGGTTCCGCGAGTCCACCGGAGGCGAGACCATCAGTGCCGGCACCGTTACACGGGCGCTCGCTGTGACGAAGGCGATCATCCGGCACTGGCGACTGATGAAGTGGAGCTCGTTGAGCACCGACGACGTCCGCGAAGCGCTCAAGGCACCCAAGTCGGACCGGGAGCAAGTCAGCTTTCTGACGCCTTCGGAGATCCGGAGCTGGTGCGGCGCCATCGGTCGCTGGCACGATGACCACCCCGATTCCCTGTTGATGCCGATGGCCGTCGTGGCACTGCTGTCGGGACTCAGGTTCGGCGAGCTGCTCGGTCTCCAATGGCAGGATGTCGATCTGCAAGCGCTTGATCACCGCGGCGAATGCGTCGGCGAGATCCACGTGCGCCGATCGGTCACGCAGTACCGTGAGCCCGATCCGGATGCACCTCCGGACAAGCCAAGCCAACAACGGTCAGTTGAAGCGATCGCCCCTTTGAAGACGCGGCAATCTCGACGCCTGCACCTTGAAGTGACGCCGTTGTTGCGCGAACTCCTCGCTGCCATGCAGTTGCACTCAGGCCCCGCCAAGGAGAGTCACGTCTTTCCCGGCGACCGTCATCCTTGGGTGAGCCCGAACGGCATCGAGTCGCAACGGAAATCGGTCGCGCCTGCCTTTGGCGGCCCGGAGTGGTCATGGAACTTGCTGCGACATACCGCTGCCACTTACCTGACCTGTTCGCCTGGCGTGTTCGGTTCGGCATCTGCAGCGCTGTCCGCCCAGTGGATGGGTCACTCCGTTGTCATCGCCGAGAAGAATTACGTTGGGCGCTGCCGGAGCATCCCGCGCGACGCACACGCCCTCGAGGACGCCATGCAGTCGGTAGACCATCTGCGCAAACTGGTCGAGCGCGTCACGCGAACGTCATGCGAAACCGGAAAAGATCAGGGTACGAGCGATGGAAAATCGGCGTAAGTTTGAATCCCCGAGTCCCCTCGGATGGTCGAAATTGCTTGTGGTCTTCCGGATCGGCCCCAGAAGCCGGCCACTGAAAATGCGTAGGTCACCGGTTCAAATCCGGTTCCGCCCATACGACGAATCGGCCCTGTCAGACCACCTGACGGGGCCGACTTCGTTTCCGGGCTAGCGCAATCGCAGGCTACGGCACCTGCCTGAGCGGTCGCCCGTCGCCGAACAGCGTGATTCGATCCGTACAGGTCGGTTGTCGTGCGCGTCGCCGGGATGGAAGTCAGCACGACGCAACGCGCCATTGCGTACATGGGACGCCACATGCGCCGCATCCGACATCTGCCCGACTAGAACGCCAGGCCGCCTCCCAGGCGGTAGGCGTAGCCGAGGTTGCCGGCGATCCGCAACTCCAGGAACAGATGCCACAAATGCGCAGGGCTGCCGGCGTTGGCGATGAATGACAGACGGCCCGCCCCCGGTCCGGTGTCTTCGTGGCGATACTCGAACTCGAGCCCGACGCCGTACACTTCGAATCGCAACAAGCCACCCGTGAACGGGTCGGGGCCGAACCCTCGTCGAATCGCGGCGCCAGTACGGAACACGAAGATGAACGACGAAACGAGTGTTCCGCGGAGTTCGAGGATCACCGACGAGTGGTTGATCGCCATTCGTTGGTCGGCTTTGAATGGAACGATGGCAGCAACCTGTACTCCCAGCCCGTAGTGAGCAAGCGTGAGACCGGCGCGCACCTCGTTGAGTCGGAAGCCATCGCGATCAATGTGCAACATCGGTGCGCTGACCGATGCGAAAATCGACAACCGCCCGAGCGGTCGCCCGTTGCCGAACAGCGGGGCTCCATCCATATAGGTTGGTTGGCGTACGTCGTCGTCGATCAACTTCATGGATCCCATCACGGCGATGTACAGCCCGGTGTCCGGCTCACGCCATTCGTGAGATGCGAGACTGACACGTGCGCCGAGCAGGGAGCCAGTGAATGCGCCCTGTAAATCAGTGTCGGTGAGATGCCAGTACGGGAACCGGCGCATGAAACAGGAGTACTCGTGGTCCGGGGATTGGTGCCGCTCGTCGAAGCCGCTTGTATCGCCCGAATGGTCCGCGTCGTTCCCGTCGTTTCCCGACGCCGATGCAACAGACGACCCGGCCACGCCGAGGATCAACAGAGCAGCAATCAACGCGGTGGCTGGACGGCTCATGGTCATGGCATCGCGGAATCGAAAACAGGGCAACTGCACAATACCGGGAGTCAGCTGCCACCCGGCGAAATGGTTGCGGGTTGAGTCCCGGCGATGCTACCCCACACCCTCTGAAACCCACGTCCACGGCCGTCCCCGGAGGAAATCCCGTGAAGCGCCTGAGCCTGATCCATTCGACGCACGTGCTGCCCGCGCTGCTTGCCCTGCTTGCCATCCTGATGGCCCTGCCAATGCAGTCTGCGCAGGCGCAGGACCCGAACCAGCAGGACGCGCAGCGTCTCTGGCAGGAAGCGCTTGGCCACCTCCAGAACAAGGAGTACGCGCCAGCCGCGCAGAAATTCGTTGAGCTGGGCACGAAGCTCCCTGCTGGCGAGATGCAGGCGGCCTGCTACTTCAATGCCTGCTGCGCCTACAGCCTCAGCGGCAACAAGGAACTCGGCGCGGTGTGGTTCGCCACGGCCGTGAAGGCGGGATTCCGCGACCTGACCCACATCAGTGACGACTCCGATATCGACCCGATCCGTGACGAACCGCTGGTGCAGAAGGTGATCAGCCTGATGACGGAGAAGCGCTTCGAGGAACTGGATAGCCTCGACATCGACGCCTTGCGTGACCGCTACTATGGTGCCGGTGCGCAGCAACAGCCGGACCCCGAGGGTCTGACGCCCGAGCAGCGGGAGCGTCTGGAAGCCCTGCGTCGTCGCATGTACGAAGAGATTGATCGCGACCTGACGGCCACCCGCACGCGCCTGCGCGCGCTGGTGGACGAGCTGATCCGCAAGATGGCCGGCACCGACGGCGGTGGTGGCGAAACGCCCGAACCGCCCGATGCTCATCTGGTGGCGTACCTCGGCGTGACGTGCAAACCGATCGACGACGCCGTGCGAGAGTTCATGGGGATTCCCAAAGGGGAGGGCGTGCTGGTCGACGACATGCCCGCCAACAGCCCCGCACGGCGTGCCGGCGTGCTGAAGCTGGATGTACTGCTCAAGGTGGGTGGCAAGACGATCCGACAGCCAGCCGACATCTCGTCGATTCTCAATGACTTTGCGCCGGGCGACACCATTACCGTGACGATACTGCGCAGTGGTGAGACGAAGACGATCACAGTCACTCTCGGCGGGACAGCGGCGCCCAGCGATACCCCGCCACCGACGGCCGGAGATGCGCCGGCATGGTCGTCAACGCTTCCCTCCGAACCCGGCACTGCGATCTACGGTGTCGGCTCCGGCGCAATCCCCGCTGCAGCCGAGAAGGCGGCGCGCGAGGCAGCCTTGGAGAACGGGATGAAGGTCTTCCGCACGGGCACTCGCCGCTACCTGATGGCTGTGGTGGACCGCATGGAACTCCGCAACATCGAAGGCTACATCGACGACATGCAGGTCGACGTGCGCAACGCGTTGGTCGCTGGTGTCGTCCGTGCGACAACCGCGAAAGCGGGAGACACGAACTGGACGCTCGCTCGTCTGCCGTTCGCAGTGCTGCAGGAAGCCGTGAGGGCGGGCTGCGTGAAACTGCTGCGCAACATGGGTGCGGGTACTCCGAAGGTAGCTGACCTGCGCGAAGCCCTGCGCGAAACTCATCACGAACTGCTGCCGCCCGCACCGGCACCGGCTGGCGGTAGCGGCGAAAAGGTCCCCGCGTTGCAGGGTGGTGTGATCGGTCTGCGCGTTGCGGCCGGCAGCGATGGCCTGCACGTGCGCGACATCGTCCCCGGTTCGCCGGCGGCATTGGCGGGCCTGCAGGCCAACGACGTGATCGCATCGATTGACGGCACCGCGATCACTTCGTTGGAAGCGTTCCGCAGCCTGCTCGAGAAGCGATTCGTCGGCGACAAGCTGACGTTGTCGATCCGTCGCGCGAACGACACAACGACCGTTGAACTGACGATCGGTCGTCGTCAGTGAGCGCTTAGCGTCCTGTTCGAGTCATCCTGTCGAGTATCGCTGCTGCGCTCGCCATCGCTGTGTTGTCGTCGGCTCCGCGGCTCGGCGTGGTCACCACGCCTGCACTGCTCACCGTCCTCCGCCTTGCGCTGGCTGTTCTCGCGGCGCGAATACTCAACAGTCTGGCTCGAACAGCACACTGGCGACTGTCGACAGACCGACACGACCGTCAGAAGCCCACAGACGGCATTGCCGGCTGTGGGCTTCTCGCGCTTCGCGGTGCGCTACGGACCGCATCACGGGTTCTGCAGGAACGAAGCGACGTCCCAGGTCGTCTGCGGACCGGGGTCGAACCAGTCCGATGCGGTACGCGCGATGTACGGTTCCACGTTGGTTGGCTCAGCCTCCAGGTGCCACGCCAGGTCGGCTACAAGGATGCGCACATACTCTCCGGCGGTTGCGGAGTATCCCGGGAACGACTCCAACGGCGTGCCATCCGTATCGGTGCCGGTGATTGTGTTGGTCGCCAGCAGTGTGCTGGTCGTGGCGTCAATCACGGCCAGTCGAGCCGGGTAGGACGCTGCACGTCGTTCGTAGTTGATGGGTCCGCCAGTCGCGCGGACAACTGCGGTGCCAACGCCGGGTGGGGAGATCACCGCGCATCCCGCGGCCAGGTCAAACGCGTGAACCACCCGACGGCCGCCAGCGTGCACGGATACCGGTAGCAGCATCTGCGCCGATGCGACTTCCACGGCATACGCGCCGGTCTGCGAATCTGCGGGCAGGTTCACTTCCACAAACGGTTGCGCGTCAAAGACGAAATCCTCGAAGCGCGTGATCGTCGGCGTGGAGCTGTGCGCCAGCGTGCCATCCGGACGATACACGTTGACTACAATGGTCATCGAACTTCCCGCCGGGAAGCAACCGATCACGAGGTCCAGCGGGCCGTCATTGGTCTCCTCGACGAACGCAACGGAGCGCCCGATGTACCCGGCCCCTTGCTGCGCGCTGCTGAGTGGCAGTCGCCCGTGGAAGTACGCCGCCGGAAGGTGGCTGACGTCTGGTGCTATTCGTCCCTCGTCAATCGCCAGCAGAGTGGTCGCCCAGTCACGCAGCGACAGCGCTGCGATCTGATGATGGAGTGAACTCGCACCGTTCCATGCGTCTGTGGCACCCCCGTTGATGTGGTGCACAGTCGCAGCCTCCGACACGGCGAGCATGGCGTGGTGCGTCAACGCGTCGTTGTCATCCGTGTCAACGTCCAGACGATAGCCGGTCCAGGCCGTGAACGGACCCGCCTGCTGGTAGCCTTCACCCGGAGTCGACGCCGTGCCGCGGAACGCCGTGTGACTAGCCAGAGCCTGGGTGATCTGGTCGCGATACTCCGGCAGCGCACGCCACGCGAGGTGCAACGGCCATGCGAACCAGAACGGACTGCGTATTCCCGGGAACTGTCCGTTGGGTTGCTCCGCTGAGAGGATCACATCGAGGTACTGGGTGGCCAAATCGCGCAGCGTCGCGTTGCGCGTGGATTCGTAGAGCAGCACCAGTTCGGCGAGAACCCGATAGAAGTCCCGGCTGATCGAATCGGGATCCGCTGTCTTCTCAGCCAGGACGGTCGCGTGATCGTGATTCTCGTACAGCGCTTCGCGAAGGCGGATCACATCCATCGCGCGCTCGTAGCCGGTGACCGAGAAGCAGAAGTCGAGGAACTCGGAGTCGTCGCCCTTCGAGATGTCCTTGTTCTCGCTGAACCCGCCATGCACCGGTTGGTAGATCGCCATCGCGCCGGGCGTTTTTGGTCCTCCGGGCTGCACGTGGTTGACGTCCAGGTCCATCACGTGGCGAGCGTTCGCCAGCGCGTGCTCCAGGTACTGGCGTTCGCCAGAGCGCAGCCAGAGCATCCACGGCACCGTGTTCCAGCCAACGCCGGTGTTCATCCAGTAGCGATACGTGGGTGACCCGCTCTCGTCAGCATTTCCCAGGCGCCAGTCGTACTGGACATCACCCCAGTTGAACGTGCCGAAGTCTTCGTTGGCGGCCTCGGCTTTCGTGACCCACGCGAACACCGCGCGAATCGCGTCTTCGATGTCCGGACGACGGGCGGCGTTGTGCGCCGCAATCGGTTGCGGCAGCCCGGCCTGCACAGCGAACGACGGATCGGGGTTGGCAGCAGGCTCGTCCTGAACGAGGGCGTTGATGCCGGTCACGGCTGACGCGAGCGGTGCGGTGGTACTGGTCCAGACGAGCAGTTCCCAACTCTTCGCGAGACCGTCCGGCGTAAGATCAGTTCGACCCGGGCCGACATTGGCGTCGATATCCCAGCTGGCGTTGACGAACCCCTGCACCTGCGCGACTGCCAACTCGTTGGCGGCCAGCGAATGCGGCGCCTCCGGGTGGTACAGGTCGCACATCGCCGTACCGCCGCTACGCGCGACGCCCACGGGGAACTGTTGCCACGGCCAACGCAACGCCACCACACGATGTGTGCCACTGTTCGCGCTGTCGTCTACGTGCATCCAGCCATCCAGTTGCGACCCGGCGACACCGGTCAATGTGTCATGCGCAGTCTGCGTGACCGTGATATCGCCTGATGCGAGCGCGCTCGTCGAACCATCCACCCCGATGGTCAGGTCCGCTGCGCTGGCATCGCCGGGCACTTCGAAG
>WURV02221616.1:0-10414 GCA_011762755.2 Epimenia babai
TGTTCAGCTACAGGTTTATGGTTGTTACAGTTGCGTATATCAGATTTATGAGCATTCATGCGCTGACGTAGTGTTTGGCCTGTTTCCCCAATGTACATTGTGTCGGGGCATTTGGTATACCCACCTATATACCAATATATAATCAGGTGATGTCAGAAACGTTAATAGGATATGGTTAAAGTGGAAAAATTGTGGATGCAATCGAAATTAAATGTAACATGAGTGGTTAAAAGATTATGAAAAGTGAGTGCGGTGGTATTGTTCGGTTATGTTATATCAAATAGAGATGTATTAAAATGTATTTTCCAAAAATTTTGAATTAAATACGTCTTCTATTACATCTTCCTGTGACTGCGTCATAGTTATATGTTATAAGGTCAAGAGAAGGAAAGGAGCGAAGGAAAGACTTCAGCAGTTCTTTCTTAATGTCATCGCTTACAACTATGATTGCCTCACTATACACTCATAAAATGTACTATAAAACCCACTTCCATGTAAATAATTTTCATTGTACAAGGACCAATGTATGTATTTATGTATTTATGTATTTATGTATTTATAGGCTGATTACTAAGGTACTCATTGCATGAGCCCTCCAAAACCATTCCAAAGCAAGCTTATTAATGGTTAACGCAACTTTTTTATTAGCATACTTATAAGGGGTGGGGGGAAACACTTAATGAGAGAAACCCACCGAGGAGGTTTTTGGTTTTTTGAATTTGAAAGATTATGTAATTATAGATATACTTAGTAAAACAATGAATATAGATTATACCAATATATTATATCAATATTATACAGTTATTATTATATAAATAAATGTAATTTATCCTGGGCACAGTATTGACCTTTTTCCTTTCACGCAACCCTTCCAAAAGTCTACATAGGGCTACATATGTTGCACACTCCGCTAAGTCTATTAACAGTTAATGGTATTTATATAGATATAAGTAGCGGGTAGGTAAGCGACATAGAGACCTTATATAGGGCATGTGAAATACAGCAAATATCAGCGGGAAAAGCCCTGAACTGAACCACACTTCAGAGGCTGCCCAGACCCGCATGGGTACAGGGGTTTTCAGAAACAGGTAGTATACTGGTTAGAATTTGAACCAGGGACCTCTGGATTCAAAGTTAAATGCTCTAACCACTCTGCTGACAGCCTCATTTCAAGGATCAAGTAAATCTTGCTTATTTCATAGATTGAGAGATTTCAATAGCTGAGAATTATTGAGAGTTCCTACATCCAACATATGTAATAATAAAAAAGCACATCAATCAAAATCAGTATAAGGGTGGGTAGCCGTGTTAGTCTAGTTAATATGCTTACTTTGATCACCTGATGAAGCATAGTGTTTATGAGAAAGCTTGTGATCAATAAACCAGTAAGTCTATATAAAAGGTGTTGCCCTTTATCTTTATAGAATTGAACACCAGGTTGTTGAGTTTTTATATATTTTAGAGGATGCCAGGAACTATGTGGCAGTTGATACTGGCGGGAACTGTAGTTCATGTTATTCTCTTTTACTCGATATTCGATATCTACTTCACATCCCCCCTGGTTCATGGAATGACCCCCCAGACGTCACTGACCGAGGCACCAGCTAAACGACTCATTCTGTTCGTGGCTGACGGTCTTCGAGCGGACACGTTTTTCAAACTCAACGAAAACGGTCAATCTTACGCTCCTTATTTAAGGTTAGTACGTTAGCATACCATATCACTAGGATGCTAGGAAATCACATATTATAATGATTGGGTGATTGTTTATTGCTTCAACTGTTAAATATATGATTTCTGTAATATATAGTAGCTAGTGTATGTTCTATTCTATCGATACCAATCACAAATCTAACCAATGAGACTACTTGTATATGTCACATGATAAGTCTTCCACCTTTCAAATGAGCTGTCTGATTCCCAGACTTCCTATTTTAGACATTTTATAATATGAATAGATTAAACAAGGACATAAGTAATTCGATTTACAGTCAAAACGTCCCCTTTCCATAATTTCCCCCACTTAAATGTCCCTTCACCAGTATGGTCCCTTACCAAAATGTCCCCTTACCAAAACGCTCCCTTACCAAAATGTCCTCTTACCAAATATTCAAATGGATCTCTTTTTCACCTTCCATCGTTTTCAAGATGACTTGTCTTTATGTCTCACATCAGATCAATTATAGAAAAGCATGGATATAAGTAATTCGATTCACAGTCAAAACGTCCCCCTTTCAGAATGTCCACCACTAAAATGTCCCTTCACCACAATGTTCCCTTACTAAAATGTCCCCTTACGTAAATGCTCTGCTACCAAAATATCCCCTAACCACAAACACTCCCTTACCACAATGTCTTCTTACATAACATTTTGATAAGTCATATTTTTACCTTTCATCATTTTCAAGATGACTTGTATGTATGTTTTACATCAGATCAATTATAGAAAAGCATGGATCATGGGGCATCTCGCACACCCACATGCCCACAGAATCACGGCCCGGTCATGTAGCCATGATAGCTGGCTTTTACGAAGATGTCAGTGCTGTTGCGAAAGGTAAGTATCGTTACATTAGTCCTCTCGCCAGATCTATTTATAACTAAATATAACTATTATATAACTATTATATAACTAAATATAACCATTATATAACATCATATCACTCAATGTATCCGTGAAACAAAAAGTAAAGTCTTTTTGACTAACTAAGGTTACGATTAACACAAGCTTTTGTTTATCAGCAAAACTTCATCAGGTGCAATAAGTAGAGGTGGTGACACACGTGGAGTATCTGTTGGTACGAGTAAATGCCAGAGAAAACATCGAGGTTGTATAAATACGAAGATTTGCAGTGCGGACAATAGATCAACACAGTAGAGCCAAGAACTGATGGCACCACCACAAGAGGTGGTTAGCTGATGACTAAAGGGAGTATAAAAACTTTGGAGGAGCAAGAAGAAGACAAAAGTGAAAAGGTGAGGCAGAAATAAAAGTACCGGAGTGTAAACAAGTGTGTGAAGAAGAGTGTGAACAGGAGTGTAAACAAGAGTGTGAACAGGAGTGTAAATGTTATATTTGAACTCTATGTTTTATTAAACTACAACTACATTGCAAAATCATTCACCAGAGAAACCCAGCACACCAAGCAAAGGCATTGTCTCCAGCTAAGCTTACGCTCACTCGGGAGAAACCATTATTGGGGGAGGGTCTATTAATAACTATTTAAGTACTAGACTAATGCTGAGTGAATACATAACAGTAAACAAGAGTGTGAACAAGATTGTGAATAAGGGTAGCCAGCAGTAGAAAAGGGGTATAGTAGAAGCGTGAATAGAATACGTTGCTCTTCACTAATATTTCTTAGTTAAGGACCATGATGCTGGTTCTAATCAAGGTAGTTTGAGAGAATGCCATCATCTCGGTTGAGTTCTTCGGCGACACAATTGATCTTGTTGATGGCTTTCAGTTCTTGAATTTCCCAGTTTATGGACTAATAAACTGATGGAGAGGATGGCAACACGGAAGTCCAACTCGGAGTGGTCGGCTAGTTGGATGTGGTGGGCAACTGGTTTCCAAAAATGTCTCATTTGTGTTTATTCATACGTTAGCGTAACGTCTGTCCAGTTTACCAAATGTAGATGGTTTTGAGGCATTTCTTACAGGTAATGGCGTAGATCACAATAGATATAATGCGGATGTGTCAGCCTATGACATTGTGAGTGGTGTGTTTGGTCTCATGTGTCAGTTTGTTTGCAGTTTGCAGTGTGGTTTCGTTCTGGGCAATCAGGTGAAGGTAATTTACTGTTTATTAGTCTGCATTTGGTGTTTGTTGGTAGGCGCTGATGCGTTTGTCAGGATTGGCCCTTTTGAGCTTTTGGTCAGGTGCTGATGCGTTTGTCAGGATTGGCCCTTTTGAGTATTTGATCAGGTGCTGATGCATTTGTCAGGATTGGCCCTTTTGAGTATTCGATCAGGCGCTGATGGGTTCGACAGGATTGGCCCTTTCGAGCTTTTCGTCAGGCGCTGATGGGTTTGACAGGATTGGCCCTTTCGAGCTTTTGGTCAGGCGCTGATGCATTTGTTAGGATTGGCCCTTTCGAGCTTTTGGTCGAATCAAGCTAGCATGCATTTCCTGTGCTTTACCCAACACAAGGATAATGCTGATTTCCACTCGTTGAAAAATATGCCTTAGTGTAACTCAGCGAGTCTCAACAGCCATTTGACCATTGTCCATCTTCTGCATTAGTTTTAAAGGTTGACAGATCGCCTGCACATGTTGCACACAGATATCTGAAGATACTGAAATTAAAATTGAAATTTATTTGTTTAAAGTGTACTTATTAGCAGAGCTGTCAAATACACTTTATATGAAACAATAGACTGTCGTCTGTTGTCAACAACTCTAAGACTATAATGTACTTACTTAAATTATATGAAATTCACACCTAACAGTATACAGGTACTACAGATGTAGTACAATGTTAGATAGGATTATGTACATTAGATAGATGATCAGTACTAAATGACCACCTGCCGTCATTTCAGGCTGGAAAGAGAACCCCGTGATGTATGATTCTGTATTCAATGAGAGCCGTTTCACGTGGGGGTGGGGCAGCCCCGACATCCTACCCATGTTCTCCAGGGGTTTGTGACGTTAGATTGCATGCCCGCGCAATCATCTATGTTTTTATGTCCCGTAAATGTTACAGTATATCACAGCGAAGGCATGATGGCATGCAGCAGATGTTTGCCTTTTTAGCTTAGTTGGTAGAGCACCAGACCTGTTATCGGGAGGTCATGGGATCAGTCCCCACCAAAGTCTAGGTTTCTTGTGTTTATTTCTCTCTGGTTACGTGTGAACCAGAATTGCTCCTTTCTCATTGATTATCAACTTTTTTTTGCTAATTTCTCAAGGGTGATAGTGTCAGTCCTAATTGACGGTTAGAAAACTTGCGGTTGTGTTAGTGAGTGTCAGTTATGAGGCAAACTGCAAATTGATCAAACCGTCAACACTCGACGCTGTAAGTTACAGCTTTTTAGCATGACAGAATTCTACCTGTCTCTAACCATCGATACATAAATACAATGGCAGGTGCCACATGAGGCCACATCATGACAGAATTCTACCTGGCTTTAACAATCAATACATGAATACAATGGCAGGTGCCACATGAAGCCACGTCATGACAGAATTCTACCTGTCTCTAACCATCGATACATAAATACAATGGCAGGTGCCACAAGAGGCCACGTCATGACAGAATGCTACCCAGAAAGCGAGGAAGATTTCGCTTCATCAAATTCATCGCGTCTCGACACCTGGGTCTTCAAAAAGTTTCGCGTCTGTGCTTTACGATTAATTTTACAAATTTCTATGCTATTACAGCCTCATATATATATATATTCAATGTAGTTTCAATTCAAAGACGCTATCATAAAGGGGAAGTTGAAAATTCAATTTGATGCAAGAAATGTATTTTTATCATGTTATGTATTATAATTAGTTATTTCATTTCATTTAACTGTTGTGTTAGGCCATGATTTACTTCTATTTACTTACTATTGTGTTATACAATATAATCAGTTATCACATGAAATGTATATAGGCGCCTTAGAGACATACTAGTTATTAGGGCGCCTCCCAGACAAATGTATTATTATTATTATTATTATTATAAATGCGCTTGCGTAATGCAGTGTAAATGAAATTTTCACTTGGTCCTTTCTGACGCAATACACTACTTTTCTCTCGTGTAATGTTTGTTAAATGTTCTATTATTTTCCCGCAATCATCTACGGACTCTTGGTTTATCATGAATGTTTGTGGGGTTTATTTCAAACAAAAAACGTGACAGTAGTGAGCTTGGATAATCCATGGATGCCAACGTCATCACTTGTGGAATTGTGATGAATCTCAGATGATATTGTTCGGACTAACAATAATTCCAGACATTTCTCGAGTCGGCTGGACGCAACGACACTTTACACCGGATGCTGCAGGCAGACAAGATCGTTCTGTTCCTCCACCTTCTGGGCATTGACGTGAACGGTCACTCTCACAAACCGCACTCCCGGTGAGTGTGTCCATTTTTGACACCGGTGCTGCAGTATGGCCGCAAGAACGGGATGTAGCGAATTGGAATTTGCACAAATCGGGGATGTTTCCTGTGCCTTGCTCTTAATGAAAGAAGCAGGATTTTCAGTCTTCAGTATTGAGAAAAAATTCTATTGCAGGATTTCTAATGAAAGATTTCTATTGAAAGATTTCTATAGAGTACTCAAGTGGTGACGTTGTCATAACGTGTTCTCAACAATAGTCAAGATGGCTCATGTAATTCATCGCCAACGAGAAATCTATTCAACGTGGCGAAAATCACTTCAAATTGGGACATATAGAGTTTTTTTATTACCATGAAGGTGTTATCGTCAAGTTAGGAAGTCAATTTTCAACGGTAGCCGCACGTGATACCATGTTCCCTTAGCCCATACTTTGACGAAGCAAGTCAAAACGTCCCCTTAACTAGACGTCCCCTACAAAACGTTCCCCTACCAAGATGTTCTTCCATATCGCTAAGTATAAAAGAATAAAGCCTAAAAGTTTATACTCTATGTAAATTGATATCTTATGTAAACTAAAAGAACGTTGAACGCTGCTAAGAAACACGCTAAATCTTTTCGTATGCATTGACGCCATATTGGTTCATTGTTGAGAACCCGTTGTTATGACAACTGATGTCAGACTTGAGTACTCTGTCGAAATAGTATGTGTACTTTTATAACTTGATGAGGCAGGTGATATAGTACAGGTAAATGGCATTTACTACTATGAATAAACTAGCACTAATACATCATTTTTCTTTGGGGTAACTTTCCTAAACTAGCGGTAGCTGCCGAAAACTAGCAGGGATTTTTCTGAACTAACAGTGTCTTCCTTAAAATCATGGTTTCTTTATTCAAATTGCCATATCTCCCTGATACTTGCAGTATTTTCGTTAAACTTGTCGTATCTTCCCCAACTCGCCATATCTCCCATATTGTATCTTCTATAAATACTCAGTATCTTCCCTAAACTCATATTTTCTCAAAACTCACAATGTATTTTGAACCAACAGTATCTCTTTTTAACTTGCATTGCTTTCTCTCAAGCTATGATGTGTTCACTACATATATGGATCTTCCTAAACTCACTGTATAGTTCCTAAATTCACTGTATAGTTCCTAAACTCACTGTATAATTCCTAAACTCACTCTATATTTTCTAAACTCACCGTATGGTCTCCGAAATTGCGGTATTTTTCTAGCCCGATTTACTGCACAAACAACCATCGAAGTATACTGAAGCTAAAAGCCGCACCCTATATTAACTTGTACCCCTGAGTATGTATATATTGCATTCTGCGAGTATTTTTTGTACGTATTCAGTAAACAAGATTGTGCACCTAATGATTGTCAACTCTCTTGTAGGGAGTATAAAGAAAATATCGCCGTGGTCGACGGCGGTGTGAGAGACGTCGTGAATTTGTTGGATGATTTCTACGGACACGACTCGAAGACGGCCTATATCATGTCATCTGACCATGGCATGACCAATTGGGGTGCGTTTTGTTTCCTCATCTCTGAGACATCACTATAGGACAATGTGTTGCATGGGTTAGAAGCGTTTCCTGGGGGACAATCCGCATGCTGGAATCGTTTCTTGCCGTCGCGTGTGAAATAAGGAAGCCTTCTCTCTTTGTAATATCGAGAAATATTGGTATTAAATAAAACTAAATGTCAAGGTGACTGAAATCAGCCCTGGACCTGATGAAGTATACTGTTTATGAAAGCTTGTGTGGAACATTAATCTCAGTCTATAAGGTTACTTAGGAACCTAAAGGAAACTCTACTTTTTATTTCATACGATATGGCTAACACGGCAAGCCGTAATCTCAGTATTTGAATAAAGAATATTTCGGGACTAAAGTTAAAGAGCGTATCATCAGGACATTGATATTGAAGCGTGACTGACATTTTCTACCATCAATTCGGAAACTTTACACCTCCCTGAACCGTTAACCAAAAAGATTATCCCATACCTGACCCTTGACCTGGAAAGTTCCTTCATGCCTGAGCTACAACTGACTTGAACGATTGAATCAAATTGAACTCGTAAAGTTATCTTCCTAAACACTATTATTCAATGCGATTTTGTAACTTTTAGTACTGCTAAGAAATGTACAGAAAAATACACAAACCACTGATCTCTGATGGGACTCGAACCCACTCTTTCAGGTATCCTGTCTGGTGCTCTCCCAACTGAGCTATAGGGGTGAGCTTTCTACTGCTCAATTTTCAATAATCTATTAATTCATAGGTAATTGTAATTGCGAGTGTCTTTTTGCGTAAAGGTTCACACGGAGCTGGCAGTCCCCACGAAACTCTCACCCCACTCGTGGCATGGGGCAGTGGGGTTAGACCTGCGAGGATGTCTGACCCTCAGACTAGCCAGACCGCAATGGATACCTACAGCCACGGTTAGATGACCTCTGTCCATGTAGATAAGTGGACGATAATCCCTTTTTATTTGGAGCTGCCGTTGATACTTTCCACTAATTTTCATTTACACAAAGTTTATATTTTAAAGCATTCAGTGTTTTCTGTTCTGATCTGAGTAACCTGTATAGGACGTTTATGACTGGTATGCTGATGTAACTGTAGCCGATATGGGAGGGTATGGAACATAGCTAGACTGTCTAGTGCCCAATTTCAGACAAATTGCCTAAATGTACAAGAATCAACGGGTGCGCAGACTTAGGGGAGGGGGGAGGATATACCCTGTGTATGTATATAGCAGTAGACTCGAATCAAACTGTCGCCATGGCAATCGTTGGGCCTTTACGATGATGCTGTAAGTGTGCTGTCGTTGACATGAGCAATAGATTAGCGTATTTATTATAGTTAGATGAAACCATAGTGAAAGCCAGCGCGTCTGGGGGGGGCGAGTGGCTTTTGTCTATTCATGCCACTCGTTCCAAATTCTGAAAGATCACCCACATGCATCTGTCACATGCTCCGTTCATTATTATTTACAATGAGAGGACCAATGAGCTCAGCGCTATAGAGACTATCCAGAGAGCTCATCACTATAGAGACCATCCAGAGAGCTCAGCTCCATTGAGACCATCCACAGAGCTCAGCGCCATAGAGACCATCCAGAGAGCTCAGCGCCATAGAGACCATCTAGAGAGTGCCCAAAACACAGGAGGAAGTCCTTACATAACCACAATCCCTGAGAGCCATTAGTAGAGGGGATTTTTTAAACGCATTTTTTCTTCACAGAAAACCCTGTCTGTCGTATACTGGCATAAGGAATCAGGCTCGTCAAATAACATTGCAATTATCAAATTCTATATTCTATATCATACAACATCACAATTGTCACATTCTATATTCTATATCATATAACATCACAATTGTCACATTCTATATTCTATATCATATAACATCACAATCGTCACATTATGAATATGATATGATAATATTGAACATCCACCAATTTCAGAGGCAAATGAGGAGGAATGATTTGCTGAGGATCATTGTAGAAAAGTCAACCGATGGGCACGTCGGTTAAACCCACGTCCTTTCGCTTATGAGTCGGGTGCACCTACTAGCCCCTGCCCTGATATTGTTACCTTCTTATATTAGAGTTAGACGTATTACCATTACTATCCGTTCCAGACTGGAATCTCAGCCATGTTACAAGGATGGATGTACAGCAGGTGGGTACATAGTCCTAGTAGGTACGGAGGTAGGTAGTAGGTCCATAAAGGAGTTTTATGATGTTTTATCACTCTAATGATCCTTAAAATCGCTCGCTCTTACGACATTGGCATCAGCAACATCTTTATGCTTGAATATTGAGAAAGATTTTGTCGTAAAGTGGGTTTTTGGTAATATTTCTTGAGGGTGTAAGGAAGCTATATTGTAACTTCCATCGGAGGTACAGGTTTCTTCTGTGCATTTCTCTCCAGCTATTAATAGAACCACATTGGTTGGTTACACCCATGTTACCAATATTGTAACTGCGATTGACATTTACGGACCATTTCTGTATTATTTAACATGAATTCCAAACTCAGCTTTTTAGCACTTTGTTGCTTGTCTTATCTCTGACATTGTATTTGTGTGTATGAATGCAGTCAATCAAACTCCTGGTGTAGGCCTCTAATGACCCTAGTTTAGGTGACCCCTGGACCAAACCTGTTGCTTTCCCATCACTCCAGTTCCCCGCTCACTCCACTGGCTACCTGACACGTCCCCTATAACCTGAAAAATCATTACTTACAAATGGCAATGACATGGCTCCTTCTTATCTGTCCTCGACAATCTCAATCAACACGTCTGTGCGTTCAACCCGCTCATCTTCTTCCCTCA
>WURV02221627.1:0-10414 GCA_011762755.2 Epimenia babai
GAACACACACACCCACCCACACAACGCCCACCCACCCACCCACGCACGCACGCGCGCGCGCGCGCGCGCGCGCGCGCGCACACACACACATATATATATAAAGTTATACGCCGGGTCCTGATAAGGGATTGCCAGGTCGATCAAGGCCTAGCCTTTTGAGAAGGCTAATTACTGTTATCGTTTTTAAAGCACGATTGAAGCGATCCAAGGTAGACATCATAACTAGTGGTCGTCACATTTTGTACATTTTCAGTTTTACACGCGTTATTCCGCTCTTTCCCTCCAGTCGTCTTTCTGATGTGCCTACTGTATATATTATTCCCTCCAAAGGCTGACAAAGGATCATGATCGTGTATATGTATAATGGAAGATGAAGTAACGCTTTTATATTGTTTTAATACATATTGACCAATCCACATACCGAGTTACACAATACGTATGTAATAGAATTGCGGATATGTGATTATCGACGAGGTGGGCAGGTGGTAATAGTATAAACACCTAGATGTTTGTGGGAAATCAGTGTAACGTTAAGTAATGGCGCTGAAAAGTTGACTAGATATTTTGGTTTAAAAGAATTTTGATTAAGTTGAATTTCACTATCTAATAGTGCATTAGTGTAATTATTGATATTCTAACTGCGTGTGAATAAAGCATTCAAAATGCCAAAAACCTCACTGATGAAAAAAATCGCTTTTTGTTGGACGCAATTCAATAATGTAACTCTTAACCTCTTAAGGCTTATTACTCTTTCCTCTCAAACTAGGAACGAGTGCAGGTGAAGTGGCGACATAAACGCAGTCTGTATTTAATATGTCATTTGCCTTTAATGTACTAGGAACTCTTGACGTAATCCCGTACACAGAGATAAGACTATGTATTCATATGTATGTTGATCTAAATTGGAGATATGTGATTGGCTAAATAGGGATTTCAAGGATTTAACGCAAATTAAATGCATTAAAAGCACAAAAAGGCTTCTTCACGGTCGCTATTTGATACTAATGTTTATTTGTATAATCATAATTTTCACTGTTTATTAAAACAAACAATAATTATTATTCAACCATTTTTGAGAGGCCTGGCATACTCGCTATTCATTTGAACTAACTGGCCACCGCTTTTTGTTCGTATAAATTATTGTCTTATTATAAGCCTGCAATCCTGGCTTTTTGTTTGATTTTTTTTGTTATCGAACTCCGCCTATCGTTTTGTAGAAGGCCCTATAACCAGAATAACTAGATGTTTTCTCAAGCTACTTAAACGTCGGGATTTCACAAAAACTCCAGAAGTTATTCATTGGGACAAAGGATTAATTTTAAAATTTATTTTCATGTCATATATTATTTTCTGCCATTGCCTAATTTTCCCATAATATAATAACGTAGGCCTGCATTCAATTTTACTTAATTCACCGTTCAAGGTCATAAATCGTGAAACTAACATTATTGACGTATTTTCTGTACATTTGTGCTCATTCAATGACTTATTTATTTTATTTATTTATTTATTGGCTGACTACCGAAGTAATCGTTGTGTATTTCACTAGCCTGTGTGGTTAACACAACAATTTGATTAGCCTCACTTATAAGGGGTGGGGGAAAACACGTAGTAACACAGTTAGTATACTGGTGAGATCGGGATTTGAACGAGGGACCCCTGGATTTAAAGTCAAGCGCTCTAACCACTACGCCAGCTGCCCCCAAATTCAATGACTTATTTCCAATTATGTTTCTCAATGATTTATTTCCCTTTAACTACTAATTATCATTATCAGTTAGAGACTTAATATTTATTTGGGGTTGTTAAGTTTTGCAAACATTGGATCTTGATATTCAGCCTTATTTACGTATCTCATAGCTCTTTTTTGAGAAAAAAAGATTTTGTACAGTTTTCATTTATATGTGTTCCCCATATTTCACAGCAGTGGTATAAGTATAACCCCGTTATTACTCGCAAACGTAAGAATGACTTGGTCTTCATGTTAGGTGGGCCTACAAAGGTTATTTACAAGAATGCTCACTAAAAAAGAATTACAAATATAAAACTAAGACGTTACGATGTTTTATGTAGCTAAGATGCGAAATGTGTTGTGTGTGCAAATATGTTCCTGCAGTGTGTCACTCTATATGAACATTGTCCTGTATTTCGGAGGGCTGAAATAACTAATAAATAATAAAGTGAAACTAACAAATCTGGCACTTTTTGTTAAAATAATAATGTATCATTTCAGAGAGGTCTAGCTTTACCGTATATCGCATTATTGTTCCATTTTAGTTTAGAGTAGTCAGTTTAGTTGTTCAGTCCATCGATGAACCCAATAGGGTGGCGAGCTGGCCATCGTTAGTCTTAAGGTAAGGTACAACATTTAAAGACCGCAAGTATCAGCCAATGAAGGCTCTCAGATGCGGTTTACAATGAAATGCTATTGGCAGCTATTCAGCGCATAAACCATACCTTCGATACTCACATATCACCCAGCCAAGGATAATATCGAGCATCTACCCATTTTGGAGACGTGTTTACTCCAGCAATCAGGGATAAATGACTTGCTGAGGATCACCTCAGAAAAGTCGACTGATGGGAAGTTTAGAACCCGCGACCTTTCGAGTCCGGTGTTCCTACCACGCGACTAACTGCTTCATGGAGTTATTTCATGCATTTCTTATGGTAATAAGTGATCATTATAGGAGAGAGGATACGTCTACTTAAACCTTATAATCTGGTAACAAATATAACAAATAAGTGGACATAGTAACTTTTCTGTCAGAAAAGGTCTTTACTTGATTCTAGTCAGTAGATCTGACAGCTGCATGTAGCCTATTTAATTCTTTGTCTTCTTAGTCTTCTTTGTCACAGTGCATAAAATTGGTCGGTCTCTTACTTTTTGTCTTATTATTTGGGATTTTCCCGCAATTTATTAAACAGGCGTATTTGACTATATTTTTATGCCAATTATGGATTCAAATTTTGAATGTATATCGATGTGTGTCGACTATACTCCGAAAGGGGATATATTTTGGCAATAAAATGAAAAATAAAAAATAAGAAATATTAGCGGACTACCCAATGAATGTGTATAAGGAAACATAAGCCAATAAGGCGAGTTCCCGCCAGACCCGATAGTAGACATGCTGACGCCAGAGAGTAATTCCAAACTTCTAGAGCTACGTTATATTATCCACAGAGAAAGTTAACAAAAGTTATAGATAACCACAGTAACAGTGTGCATGGGGTATGTGCTGGTGTGTATAGCGGGATGCAGTACTACAATATTGCAATGTGGGTCACTACGTAAGTGTGAGTGCACTACCGTTACGTAGAGGGATTTCAAGGCATGAGTAGGTAAAATATACTAACAGCGATATATTATCGATAGGTTCTTGGTTATTCTAGTTTCTAAATGCCCCAAGTGGTCATTCTAAGATAGATTATTACCAAAGTCGAAACCTAGCAATTTACTGTCACATATTAATTTCTATGCCATCAATATTTAACATAACATTTTGTTTATCCTTTTTTCTCCCAAAAGTAATAAACTTCGACTTGCTTAAATTGAGTGATAATTTGTTACACTTAAACGAATGACTATTTTTTTCAATTTTGCACTGTCGATTTCATTTACCCAGGGCCGGACTTTGCCTTGCAGAGGCTCTAAGCTCTATAATTTTGAGGCCCTATGCTAAAGGTTGCCTAGTAGCAGAACTTGTGCCAATGGCTATATTTTATGCGTAATGGAATTTTAGGAGGCCGCTGAAGAATGAGAGGGCCTCAGCTGTAGCGTATTTAGCTTGTAGGTAAGTCCGACCCTTCATTTATCTCTTGGACGCAATTCCCGGAGTATAGAAAGCTAGTGTCATAGGCAAATGATAAACACTTTTAAATCGTTGAAGCTTTGAATATATTATTTATGTATAGTCATATAGACTAAACATAATTGGAGATTAAACATAATTGGTCCAAGTAGCCTATGGACCCTGCGGAATGACACAGTTAATACTCATGAAATCCGATCGCACATTTTTTAAGAATACAGATTGTTTTCTATTACAAATGTAATTGATTAATATCCAGAGGCCACACGTCTTATCCCATTATTTTCCAATTTATTTAAAAGTATGTTATGATCTAACATATCAAATGCCTTTTTAAGATCAATGAATATTCCAACTGCCACTGAAATCATTTCCATTAGTTATTTTTTCCAACAGTTCAAGTAACGCTCAAGATAAAGATAGGATATGCAATTGCGTTGTGATTCTCAAGTAATGCAATGTATTACGTATCTAATCTTTGTCAGCGTATTAGTAACGACTGACTTACCGTGAATCACATGCATGCATTTGTTTATTAGTTGCCAAGTGAATGAGACGATTTATGTCACGTAGTCCTATGTAGTTTAATAATCCACCATAAATATACGAAATTAATTAGATATCATACAATAGCGATTGTGAAGAACATATCTAAATATACGTCCGAAACAACACGTGATTTCATATATATTGGAAGCGGATAAATGGCTAAAATAGCCTTACAACTAACGGTTGGAATTTCTTATCTAGACTTATGTGTATGTAGCCTTTCATGGTACTGTATAGTATTAGGGTTTATCACTACCATATTGCTACATGGTGTGTCATTTTCAATCGGATCATTATTTATTTAGTTATTTCTAAGTTCGATTCGTTTAATTTGCAATTCTCTAATATGATGTTAAATTCCAAAACTGTTGCTGTCTTGAACTACATAATTTTTTTATTGTATCCCTCTGCGTGTAGCAAATTTGACTTGAGCACTTTTTTCGTGACGGGATGTAATTTTTGTGAATTCTTGAAAAGGAAATTAGTTATTCTTCTTCTGACCTTTTGACACTGTCGTCTGCTCTTATTTTGTCATGGTCATATGTTCTGTATTTTCAGAATCGTAATAAATTCTTTAAATTATAATCATATTATCCATTTTATCAATAATAAGTGAGACACTTTACTGTACATTAAATTATGTAATAATAACTTTAGAAAATATAACAAGGTGGACTTTTCTTAATATATCTAACTTACGATTACGAGTAGACGAAAGACCCTCCAAATCGATCGCTTTTGCCATGTCATTACGATGTGCGTACATCAGATGCGACTTCTAAACGTCGAATTTTAGTTTGTCGTGAGTTAGTGTCAGCTAGTTAATTTTTAATTTTGATACAACAAACCTTCAGACGTATATTTTTTTGGCGAAATAGTTTATTTCAAAACGTGATCGAAAGTCGGTTCCCCATGCTGCATAACATATAGACGGCTCAGACCCGAGAGAGCAAGGCAAGAGGAATCTGGGTCAATTTCTAATTTGGGCAGAAATAATATTTTTAAGCTTAATACCGACCATCAGGCCTAATAGAATGCTTTTTACCCAAATATTTGCGGTCGAAATTAAGACTCCACATAACATTGTGCATATCCAAGATTTTGATCGCGTATGTTTCTATTCGCGATGCTTTCTCTTCTGTTGCACCAGTTACAAAAGCAGCTAATTAATATATCAAGTTGGGCAAACTCACTTACACAAAAAATTATGTCACATAATAAAATGAGGTCCTAATAATGAACTCGGATCCAATAAAGCAATCCAAAATAAATTATTTACAATAGTTTTGTACCAAATGCTGTATAAAATAGCATTCATAATTAACACAATACTATTATGTGTAATTTATGTGTGTTAGTATGGCATCCACTACAGAAATACTTATAATGATAAAATATTGCACAACCTATAGCTCTAAAATGGATATGATGCAATAATGTGGTTTCCACCAATGGAAAGATCCTGAAAAATCGGAGCTGTGTCCAAAAAATTTAAAATTGAGTCAAATGTTACTCAACAATAACCTTGCTCTCAGTCCTTGGAATATTGGAATTTTAATTTTTTATTTATTGTTTCATATTATTTAAAGTAGATATTGTGACATTGATATCTTCGTCACACTAATCAATTATATTCGAAGTGAGCTCGTATAAATATTATGGTAATAGGGGTAGCTCATATGGTTATATGAATAGCTGGAGTGAAGTGCACAGAAAAAACCTATACCTTTTTATACCGTATAAATATTATAAGTTATAGTTGTATTATGTAGAGACAATATCGGGAAGCAAAAATTGTTACAAATTATAAAGTTCAATCACTTTACAAGTTTTTAAATTAAAATATTGCACAGATTTTTTGTTTTCTTACTGGTCACCCCTGAAAATTTTATGTACTGAAACGAAAGTTTGTGTAATATTATTATTAAATCATAAACACATGCGGGAAAAATGACAGAAACGGCAAATTAAATTTACTGTTTAATGTGCCTTCTTTCTTCGTGATAGACTGCACGTAGCCACCTATTTCACGAAGACATGCTCTTCCTTATCTCCTCAACTGGACTTTCTTCCCATGCATCGGTTATTTCACTTCTTCTTCAGAAAACTTTTATCTTCCCCTGTAGTATAATTTTTTCATCAGGGAATCCCGAATCAATTTATAGAATTGCTGCTTGGTGACTGTAGAGGCCAGAATTCCTTTCTCGGGTATAATGTTGCACTGTCAGGAAGTAATCACTCTTCCAATAGCTTCATGTAGCTCTCAGAGTTAACTTTTGTTGTCTCTATGACTTTTATGACTGAGGATTTTAGTTTTCCCATGAGACTCCGACTAAAACCATGACTTTCTTCAAGAAGTGCGAACTGTCATTGTACATTCTGGCAGGTGTAATGTCATTTTGGCGATTTTGAAAAATATCTGATTGCATTTTATTTCTACAAAAGTCAAGTCTAAAAACTTGCAGCACCTGCTGCACCTAGCATGGCTGATACTTGATTGACATGTGTCAAAGTTGCCAGACACTGGCACCTGTCAGAAGTTACATATACTGGCATGGCATTTTTTGACTCAAGATTATAATTTTTAGGCTATACCAAAACTTAAAAAGGTATTTTATTAAATAGCATTTATTAAAAACATTCTCCAAGAAATATCTAAACTGTCATTTTTATCTTAAAAACTGTTGAAGTTATTGAAGTTCAAAATTAGTAATTTTTTGACTTGAAGACCCCATATATATTGACTATGTGATATATATATTGGATGATTGTGTCTTTACAGGGACATAGTTACTCATCTTATTACAATTCACAATCAAAGTTCTCATCGCTATATCGCCGATCATCAATTAAATCACCTGCAATCTCTGCCAACACGCCATTTCTCCCGAAGGTATTCCATTTTCTTCTGAATAATATCGTGTTTTGTTAATTAATTTTTTAAAATGTTAATTGTGTTGTTTGTATAAGTATCCATTCTCATATTTTATTTTATATAATTGTCTAGGAACCCTTGCACCCTATTTTCTGAGTGCAGATTAAATAAAATCTATAACCTCAAAAAAATTCAGTCATGTAAATTTCACAGATAGATGATAACCATCAATAGATCAAAGATGAAACTACATCCTCATTATTGTCTTTAGGATATAATTAGGAGTCTAAGATTGGTCAGGCCAGCTGTGACCACTGGGCATTGTGGGAAATCTATGTATCCTAAGACGCAGCTGTAATGAAGTTACATCAATGTAGATGGGGGATGAGATAGATATAGGATAGAGTCCTGAACTAAGGGATGTCCTAATTCCCCCAACGTACTCACTTATTCTCTTTCAATAGCACTTTTGTCTTCAACCTTGTTACATAATTTATTTAGTATTGCTTATATTAATATTTTCTTCATGTGGCTCTCACATATTCAGGTTTGTCATGTTCGCATTCACAATTGGCTGAGAGCAGAATCTTATTGAATGTGTATGTATGAATTGCCTCATTATTGGTTATTGCATAGATCTATAATATGTATTTGTCAATTTGTATATGAGTTATCATTAACATTCACAATTACCTGATTTTTATGTTGCCTTGGGTGTAATTAAGATAGGCGATTTGTTCTTATGGATGTTGAATGTTTATAACAACCCCAGTGTTCTATCGTAAATGTGTATCACATTTGCTGGAAATTTGAGTTTTGTTTCACAATTTCAGTCATCACCAGAAGAATGCATCAAGTGTCTCATGAAGTTGCCTCATCGCAAATGCGAATCGGTGAACATGAGTGTAACGTAGTTTAAACAACAATAAGTTTGTATCTTGTATCTTGTATGTTTGCATTTATCAATCAGTAGGCTTGGACTTGTTCGTTATCTCGTGATATCCTGTGGTTAACATGACAAACAGATTAGACCCATTTATTATGGAGGAGGGGGGCGGGGGTCATGGGGGAAAACACTGTAGTGAAAACCATTGAGTATGGGAAGACAGCTGGCCTTTGTCCAGGTAAATGAGTGTACTCTCCAGTATGGCTAGCTTTGATACGTATTCATGAGGTGTTGACACAACCTAACAGCCGACTGTCAAATATCTTTTCTTCACATTTAATGAGTGTATATGAGATGTACAAGATATTTGTAATGTGAGTTGGCAACTCGCAACAGTTTCAAAGAAATGTTTTGAATATTGACAGCAGATTCTGGTGTGGTATAAATGAAAAATGTGAGTAATCAAAGGGTTGAGATCTACCAGATCGCATCTTAGAATTCACTAAAGCCTCATCTATACCAGACTCTCTCTGCGTCATAACTATTTGTCACCTATCAACTTTATCAGAGACTAATTTTATTGACAAGCTAGGAAGATTCTCTCTATTAGATCTTTACAAATAAGAAACATTCACATTTTTTTGCGTTGTTATTTTATATTTTGAATACTTTGATGGCACTCTCGTTACTCGCTTCAACGATGTTCATGTACACATGGTATATTTTGTAGATCGTTGACTTAGCACAAACTAGGAATGTAAACAACAATTTATTCTATTTCTAAATGATTATACGATAGTCCAGTTCGTTTTGTATATTGTAGTATGTAATTTGTGGAGGGTTATCGTTACAGCACAAGTATATCCGTGTGGGTGGAGGATACAGGCACAGTTACTGGTACATCAAGTTACTAATGGAAGAATTGGAGCTTCAGGTATGCTATATTGCTACAATGACAGAAGTTATATATTCACCACTAATGTGGGATAGCTCTTATGGTTCCCAAATTGCATACAACCTCACTTCTTGTGAGACCCGAACCCATGATCTCAGGCTACTCGATCTACCAACTGAGAATTTACATAGTGTCTGTATATTCCAATTGCTATATATATGGATTCTATATATGACTATTTTAGCGACGGGTATTACTAAGTGTTGCATTTTCAGCCAAAAAGTCTTATATCCCGTATGCCTATGGGGTCTGGGCAGCCATTGCAGTGTGGTTATGTAAGGGTTTCATTGATGTGGCTGTTCCTCAGATCGTCTCTGGTTGGTCTTAATATTGTTTACCTCTTTACCTCTGCTATCTTCCCATCTCATTTTCAATAATCATTAACTATCACAAAGTTAGCTCATGTGCAAACATATGTAGGCGGTCTGAAAGCATTTGGAACCAGTCTATCTTGATATGCGAATGGGGGAAGGGCAGCTGTCTGCTCAGACGTGATTGTTTTTCGCTGCAGTTAACTCTCACAGAACAACAAACATTACACAATCATATTTTTTTTGTCTTCACAGAAGCATCGCAGAAACAACAGTCATCACAGAACCATCACAAAAGCAACAGTCATCACAGAACCATCACTAAAACAACAGTCATCACAGAACCACCACTAAAACAACAGTCATCACAGAAACATCACAAAAACAACAGTCATCACAGAACCATCACTAAAACAACAGTCATCACAGAACCATCACAGAGCAACAGTCATCACAGAACCATCACAAAAACAACAGTCATCACAGAACCATCACAGAAACAACAGTCATCACAGAACCATCACTTTTTGTCGCGATGATTAATCCCACCGTAATATAAAATACAGTATTATCATTGTATATTGCATGACAATAGCTCTATAATGACAGTTACTTGTCTTTTAGATTCAACGACAAGCGATACAAAAGAAGAGACTTGCAGCCATAAAAGAAATCAGTGAGAATATATTTATATGCGATAGATGCTCATAATAACAAACTATTGTTATCGCAGTGTTGTGGGTGGAAAGGGATATTTTATGGGCATTGCTAAACCTTTTTTTTTCACATGTCATCGCCACAAATTACAACTGAGATGACAATAATTTACCATAGCAACACATGTGTAATTACTTGAGTTTGTACATCTACCTAGCAACTAGCCTTGCTGATATTGAATTGGTCAGATTATAAATTATTGACGATTAGGTAGTTGATATGTTTTTTATTGATGGAGGAACGCAGATGTCTGAAAACAAAACGTAATTCTCGAACTGTAGCGAAGAGATACCGGGAAAAGCACAA
>WURV02221638.1:0-10414 GCA_011762755.2 Epimenia babai
TGTGATCTATATCTCCGCAGTGAGCCATAAAGGTGTTACCACTTAATTTGCTTATATTTGAACTGACTCACACGGCTTCCACAATGAGTAAAGGGCTAGACACTCTAAATACCGTCAATTTAGACTTGCCGGTTGTTAGCAATGCCATTGTAGGTCTGATATTCCCTTACAAGTTTGAATAGATTCTCGTCTGTGATGTATCGATGATAAAAACAGGCTATGTTACGTAAAAAGATAACAGGCTTAATCGCGACAAATTTTCAATTAATTATCCTTATTGTATACATATTCGATGAACGAGAATACCCTTGTACGTGGTGAACGTAAAAAAATCGCAACATGAAAATTAGTATTTATAACGTTTCACACAGTACTCGGCGAATTTTGACCATGACGTCATGGCTATCGAAGGGACGCTACTGTGTAAATTTTGCATAATGATGAATAGATGTCAGCTACACACTACATAACAAAAAAAACGGGTATGGAGTCTGGTAACAAGGTCGCACTACGGACTTTTATTTGCATAAGATCGCTACAATGAAAATCAAGGGGTAGTAAGCGCGGATGTTGATCATTGCGCCGGAATCCTAGAAGACCGTGTTCGATTCCCGCTCGAGTCAGTATACTACTTGTGGCGTTTACACAACGAAAATCAAGGGGCAGTAAGCGCGGTGGTTGATCGTTGGACCGGAATCCTAGAAGACCGTGTTCGATTCTCGCTCTAGTCAATATACTACTTATGGCGTTTTCAGGAAAAACGCGTCTCAAACCCCGTCCGCCCATGGAAGTGTGGGTGGCGATTGCAGTGTATTTACCGTTAATTTTTCGTCGGCCAAAGTTGGGGGTCGACTTATAGACGGGTCGACTTATAGGCGGATCGACTTACAGGCGAGTATATACGGTATATGAGCTAAATGACATCATAACATTAGTGTTATTGTCTAACGTTGCCTAGGCCATATCAATGTTTATAAATAGTGTATTTATTGATATAAAGTGTGTAAGACAGGAATGCTATTAGTGCACTTTAAGTCAAATATATTTCATTTTATAAAACATTAACGAACTCCTTTGATTTTGCTTTATCTTATAAAGCCACCTTATCCGCAAATAAAGAAACAAAACCCGATACAGAAATCCATGTAACGCGTGATTTATTCGTCCTCGAAAAGCAGCTCTATGGCACAGGCGAAAATACCGCGTTAGCGAATATTTGTCCGTATACGCGTTCTATGTTGTAGCTTAGTGGCCTACGCGTAACTTAAAGCTGTCACCCAACGTCGATAGTCTATCGGACAAAGTGAGTGGACACGCTATGAGTGTATGGCTGAAGTTTGTGATATTGCGTCGATATATTGTAGAATTTCAACAGACTTCTACCGACTGTGCTCACCAGTCACTAATATGGCGCGTGGCTGGGCGTCCGCACAAGCTTCCGCCAATCGAAACAAACAATACATACCACGTGACTTAGAGTCAAGAGACTGATATTGTCATTGGACACTCTTAACCGTCATTTATAATAGTAAATATTATTTAGTTTCTATCGTGCACCGATCCATCGATGAAATCGGGTGACTGTGACTCGGCGCTTCATTCAATCGTCTACTAGGGATCGGATTTCAGACGAATGAGATACCGGATTTTGTGACAAATTTTGGTGATACAAATTTTCACAGTAGTCATCACAGTTACCATCACAGTAGTCATGTGACTCTACTTAGTAGACGTATTACTGAAAGAAGACCAGTATAAGACATAAGAAGGCTTTATTCAAAGTGACAAATGATAAAATAATCCTGTACAAATATACATAATGTTATATGTGCATGCCAATACTTGGGAATTTTTATCATATTACAACTTTGAAAGGAAATACACGAAGTATGGAACTTATTGAATGTATCCCCTAATATAGTAAAGAGTAAAACATACAGAGTCATGTGCTGTTTGGCTTTCTAAACACGTAGAAATAAAAAGTACGTGTGTATGCGGGTTACCTAACACGGAACAGACTAAGACATCTAAAGTAGCCTACTTATTAATGCCATTTATATTTTAGTAGCGATCAATAAAAAGGTAACACTTTATTTCGACAGGGGAGAAATAAAATCTAACAAAATCTAAACGGATTATTGCTCGACAACGCGCCCAGCTAGCTTACGTAAAAGAGCACTTGAACGGTTATTAGAAGGTCGTTGGTTCGGCTGCTCCCCCATTCTCGTTACGTTAATTGCAGAGTACCCCAGTCATCTCATTTATCTAGTCGATCATTATTGCGTGTTAGATATTTGTGTCGATTGAGCAGGTGATACAGACGAAATATCAGAAGGGTATTAATTACAAAAATTCGCATGACAAACGTGTGCGTCTGTAACCCACTTGGTAGAACGCCAGTCCCTTTTGTTCCTATCGTGGGCCAAATTTATTCACATCATGCCCCTAAGTTGTTTACCTTCGATGAGTCTAATAACTTTACTTCCATTAGCACAATTCTTTACCTTTACGACAAATTTTTCTCGATAAGATACTATAGATTAATTTTATTTATAACATTACTAACGTTGTACCGTTCGTTCGCGATGGGAGATAACATCTTTCGTCCAGATGTCACACTGATTACTAAACGATAACACTCATATTACCGCTCGTAAGCCGAAACGTGGAACATGATAAACCCTTATTACAGGCTATTCACTTTCAATTTCTAGTTGATTCATATTCTGATTTACATGCGGATGCTTGGCGTATTAGGCATTGTCAGTTTGTCACGCCACTCATCATTTTGCCGAATAAAAAAAAACTAATTTTACTACTTTAGCTGTTTTAGTAGTCACATGACTCGTCTGGACAAAATGGAGAATATTGCCGTGTTTACGACAATTTGTTGTTTAGCAATATCAATACGATTGAGTTTAAATAGTGACGTAAAACAGGATGCTAACACCGAAAAAGACTCCTGCGGTTGTAGAACGAATCGTGCTAATTCCAAAACCCAACCGGACGCTTGTGAAAATAAGTCAGATAAATATTCCGAATTGTTAAATGTTGATACTAATACTAGTAGCCCATATAAAAGAACAAATTCTATGGCATATATATCTGCTACAACATTTACAATGGGCACCGATACACCGATATTCAGGGCAGACGGCGAAAGCCCTTCTCGATCTGTAACATTAAATGATTTTTATATCGATATACACGAAGTCAGTAACGCTGAGTTCGAACTTTTTATCAATTCAACTGGATACATCACTGAGGTAAATATTATCCAATTCACAATATATATATATATATATATTTAATGTTTGAATTAATCAAATTTATACTTTTTCAAATTATTCAAAACAACAAAGATTAGAATAACCTACACTGGGAAAATGGCGTTCGGGGTTGCTGGGGTTACAGAGCTCTACATCTCTATAACTATCATGATAATCCCCATAGGACTGGCATGTCCTGGGGATGACCTTCATGTGGTATTTAATTTAGCAATTTTAATTTCGTACATTCGATTATAATTTTTTAAACTACTCAAGTTATGGGTAGGAAGTACAACTTTTAGCTTGACTGTTATATTGGTCATAGAGAGAGAAGTTAGTGAAGTGTTTATATTGTTGGATTTGATGGGTTCGCTCTACGGTCCCGTAGCTTTTTGTTGGCTAAAAGTGCCTTAAACCCTATCGCCAATGATGGTCTGGGTAGCCATTGCGGTGTGTTTCTGTAAGGACTCGTGTGACGTGCTTCAAATGCTCTCCATATGATCTCGATGGTTTTCACCTTTTCACTTTCGTGCATGATTTTCGTGCTTGAATATTGAGAAAGATTTGTCATGGAATGGGTTATTATAAAAATATCTTATGGATGTAACCGGGCAATGTTGTATGTGCGACTGACATTTAATTATAAAGTAGCACCAAAACCTCACCTTTTACCTTTTTTAAGTAAACTGCATCAAAAATCGCATCGCTGTTGTTGAAAACGCTATACACTTATATACATATCATAAAATATGAGAGATGAAACGGGGTGAAGCTTCTCCAGCTGAAACGAAGTCTAAAACAAGATTTTTATATCTAGTATACCTCTGCAAATGCATACAAACATAAAATCACTGATGACGAGAACATGCACGTTTCAGGCAGAAAAGTTTGGTAACTCATTCGTTTTCGAAGGGCTTCTTAGTGAAAGAGTAAAAGAGAAAATAACTCAAGCGGTATGTACTATAGGGCGGTATGCACTATAGGGTGGTATGCACTATAGGGTGGTATCACGTGTTACGATAATAACACGTTCCATTAGAAACATGCGTTGACTTTTCCAACAAGTTTCTCAAGCAAATCTCTCAACTTTACGCAAATAATATACTTTCATTTTGTAGTTTGCTTTTTTCAGATACATCTCTCTTTTTTCCATGCATATATCTTCACGTTATTTTCTTAATAGTCTTCACAGAGCTTCTTTCCCCTGTGATATGCTCTAAATCATAATTTTGTAAAAATTGGCTCCATATTTTGGTATAATACCTCTATTTCGGTATAATATATAAAGTATATATAGCACCTCTCTATAGTATTATTTTAAAATAATACCTCTGTTTTAGTATCACATAAAAATACCTCTATTTCCACAAATACATTTAGAGCACAAAGTTTTGACATTTGTGTATTTTCGTGGACATTTCATGATTTTAAATCTCCTATATAAACAAATCTTTTTCATTTTATTTTCATCTTTTATTCGTTATTATCTGTCAGAAACTATTACGTAGTCTTACAATTATTACTGTTTTTCACTAAGTGAGTGAGTCTGTGTCTAGTCAATGGTGCATTTATTTATGGTTTATTACGTATCTCCGCGCTCTATAATTCATCTTTTCTATCCCTTAATTCCATGGATGAAGGTCGCCAGTGCTCCCTGGTGGCTTCCTGTGAATGGAGCTACGTGGAGAAAGCCTGAGGGTTCTGACTCGAATATAACCGCCAGGTGAATACATCAATGTCTGGTATGATATACAGTATATAGGTGCAGTGGTCACTACTGCGGTGGTCACAGGTGCAGTGGTCACAGGTGCGGTGGTCATAAGTGTGGTGGTCACAGGTGTAGTGGTCACAGGTGCAGTGGTCACAGTTGCAGTGGTCACAAGTGCGGTGGTCATAGGTGCGGTAGTCACAAGTGCGGTGGTCACAAGTGCGGTGGTAACAAGTGCAGTGGTCACAGGTGCGGTGGTCATAAGTGTGGTGGTCACAGGTGCAGTGGTCACAGTTGCAGTGGCCACAGGTGCGGTGGTCACAAGTGCGGTGGTCACAGGTGCAGTGGTCACAAGTGCGGTGGTCACAAGTGCAGTGGTCACAGGTGCGGTGGTCATAAGTGCAGTTTTTTCATGCGAGATTGCGAGTTTGTGAATCCGCATGAGATTTCTTGTTGGCATCGTCAAAACGAGATGAGCGAAGGTTTTCTTTGTGTATTTGTCTTAAATCAGGTTATTGTGTTATTTTGACAAGGTATCCGGGTGATACCGTTTATACATATCAACTAATTTTATTAAGCGTTCCACCTCCGGCATCATTGACACTCTGCTTCATCAGTGGATCCAATAGTGTCGATGAAGAAGCAGTGTATATATGCGAAAGCTTCTCAATAAAATCATTACTCCACTCGCCATGTTATATATGTCACCTGTCGTATGTTTTGGTACAAAAAGTGCCTTAAATATCAAAATGAATGGGAGACAGTTGGCTGCCCCTCCGAATCACTTGGTAGAGCACCAGACTGGTTACGTAGAGGTCCTGGGTTCGGTTTTGTATCTTTGCGTCATCGTATAATTTAATAATTCTTCCCACGCAGAAAAGGATTACAACAAATAATACTCAAACATCCCCAATTTCTACTTAATACAAACTATTGCTTTCATGTTTTATTTTTTCTCTATCGTTCTCCATTCTCTCTTTTTTTCCAATTTTTTATAGTTAGTCGACTGATGTAGTAAACAGACGACCATGGGCTATCATATAACCGTAGTTATATATAATAATAATAAAGCTTTATTTAGAATGCCGAATTATCCCTGGGTCAATAATGACAAGATGATGTCGACAACACTTTACAATGTTACTAGCTAAAAACATAAACTAACGAAGTTATGTGCAATTTGGGGAGTACTGTAATGACTAGTGGTGGTTTTACACTTGAATAGACTTGGACAATATACACACACTTACTGTGATAACTACTTATATATAGCTGAAGGCCTTCTGCCAGCCTCTTAATAGTTATAATAATTATAATATTAATAATAATAAAAAAAATAAAAAAATAAGTAGGTTACTTAATATCCCGCTCTATGCCACGAGAACGTGCTCTAAGAGCGGTTCACAGTTCAGAATATAGCGGAGGGATTTAAGCACGTAGCATAACAATGTGAGCCAGTTAACGTGACTCGGAGAAGAGATGGGTCTTGAGTCGTTGCTTGAAAGTAGAGATGGAATGTATGGATCTAATTTCAAAAGGAAGATTATTCCATAAGATAGGACCCGCAAAACGAAAGCAGCGACTACGGATGGTAGATAGACGACATCTTTCAACAGTAGCCCGCGACTGAGATGCCGATCTTAGCTGACAAGAAGGCGTATGAACAGAAATCAGGTCGTTAATGTAGGTCGGGCTGGTCTGATGAATGGCGGCCATTCAGTAGGGACCCGATACATTGGAACCTCATACTGATAAACAGTCATGGTAGCACTCACATATCACTGTCCACTTTATATCCACCATCTTGAACGACCTTTTACATTCAATCAATCATTGTCCTTCACCCTCAGTGACCCTTCAACTAACTTCCCTAATATACCCAAGTAACCACAATATTTTGGTATAATCATAATACAGACTAACACACACATCACCTGTGAAGGATAAAATCGACCGTCTACTCATTTTAGCGGCCAGTCTACTACAGAAATAAAAGTTGATTTACTTGCTGGGGATGATGACGGAAAAGCCGATACGCTGAACTTGCGACCTCTTGGTTATAAGTCTAGCACCCTTACCACACGACTACCTGCGCCTTCTTTCAGGGTTGTCTCGGGGTTGTCAAGGGGTCAAGTGACCGACTCAGGCAACATAGCAATTGATTAACGCACACTGACAATGACATTTACCGTAACGCAGTACAGAGGTTACGATACACAACATACGATGAACACAGTATTCTACAATTAAATACCAGGTTCGGAGTGTTTCATTACGTGATCATATCGTAGTGCCGAGATCGAAAAATCCCAATTACCTCATTTTCTTCAAGTTCGTTGAGGAAATCGAATCGCTTGAAAACGAGTAGTTCACTCGCTCCGGGTTCATTTAGTAAAGCATCACCTGTTGACAAAGCCACGGATAAAGTCGACTCAGCAACATTTAGTTCTGTACATCGAGTTATGCACATTTGACTGATCAGATAAATCAAGACTGACACAGCGACTAACTTTTATGAACACCCCCCGATCTCGGCTCAGCATCAAAGCTGACCGGTTGGCTTTTGGGTATCTGGCTATGGTAATTCAAGATTCAGAGAGCATTGTAACATTGAACGCACGTTCAGTGACATCGTGCCATGCCAACCACCGCGTAGACCGCTCTATACCGGTGTATAGAGCCACCGGTAGCCTAGACAACAAGTCATTGCCACCCCCATAATTACATGCGAACATACAAGTACACGTGGATTAGCGGGATTAGCGATGGTGATGAGACACTCACTAGACATGGCGTCAGTGATCGATGCTTCCTCGCTGCTCGAGGCAACGCTCTGTTGGTGTTCTATCGTGTCGCTCGATTGGCTGAATATCACCTGAAACCAACCAATCGCTGCGCTCTACAATAGTGTCCAAATGATCTGCTTCAAATTTTTTATTATATTACAACGAGAAAAGACGAGTTTTTGAATGATACTCTATTAACGGTAGTAAACATCTGTCGCACTTACTAAATGGATGGCCTCATTACGTATTAAAATTTTTTAATAATCCATCGCAATATATATCTTTCTCAATACTCTGGCAGGAAAATCTAGATTATTTTCAAGATTTGCAGAGAAAAAAATCCCATCTACGGACTCCAACTAGCAACGTCCTATCATAGAGCCACTGCACCACCGGTGCAGACAGTGGGCTCCAGTCTGCAATGTTGCATTAGTCGCGCTATTAAATATTAGAGCGAGTATATCTCTTTTAAATATATAATATATATATTGGGAGATAAATCTACTTGAGCGAAAATTGCTCTTTGCCATAGGCCATTTACACTGTGATATTTCTTGCAATATTTCTGCTGCAATTTTTCTTGCTAGTCAATATTAGCAAGAAATCGCCAATAGACGAAAGAAAACAGTGCGCTATTCAGCGAATTTCTTGCGCTCATTTAACAAATGGTGTACGTGCATTCAACCTGCTCCAACATTTTTCATTGGTTAATTAGAAATTGTGCTGAATAGAACGCTCCTCTACTGCGATATTTCTTGCAAAGATTGACTAGAGCAAGAAATAGCCGAAAAAACATCGCAGTGTAAACGCACTTTTATATAATTCAAACATAATTCACTGAAAGTTAATTTTTGGAATCGCTGGATTATTTTATTATATAATATCTAAAATCGCCATTCAAAATTATCAAAGGGCATGCGTGACAAAACTCGTCACTCTCGTGATCCAGGTATTATGTTACGATAGCAAAGCATGGGGAAAATGGTCCAATTTTTCTATTTAGTCATACAAAAATTCTATATATTTGCAGTGGGTAGGTGAGTTACATTATAGATATTAAACCTGCTATAACGACCACCAAAAATGAAACCATAGAAAATGAGATCAAAAGAAAAACCATCAAATCCATAAAAAAGGAAAATAACTCGTAACCTATCAAATAAAAGGATAGTTCATCATTATAATATAAGAATTTTGATTTCTTTGCATACCAAAAAAGTATGTAAGCTAACAAAATAAAGGGGACAAAGCAAAGGCACCCCTCACCTCCCACTTAACAAATCAATTATATATCCTTATTTGATCTCTGGGTGAGAATATTAAACTAGAGTCATATAAAATTTGTTCCCATTTAAAAAAGTGATGTTTAATGTTGAGATAATAATAGTTTGATACTACCGCAATAAAAGAGGAAAATGACCCTGACAATGGAAAATCACCCCGACAATACTGACGGGCTTCACAAAGCACCGAGAAAATTTCCGACAATGCAAACTTTCTAAATATCCACGCGATAAATTCAGCTCATAATGGAAGCTGGCGGTAAAAATATCCCGCTTGTACGAATGCAAATTCGCGGCGTCTTGCGCGGGAGAACTGCACTCGCAACCATGCGCTACCGGATGCCGGTGGTGCGAGGGTTAAAGTGACGGGTTAAGTAGAACCGTCGTTAAAACTCTCAAACTAGGCACGCAAAGGGGTAAAATGCAAAAAGCTATATCGGCTCTTTATTAGTACGAATATATTGATGTAAAGTTAAAAAGCTTTCGCCATGCTTTTTTTTCATCAAATACGTGATATAAAGCCGTTTCAGTCTACGAGTGGAACACAACGCGAAGATGTATGAATGATGCTTTGCCATAAAGTGAACGATTTCACCAGAATAACCCGATAGAAATTAATGTAGAGAAAAAAATGTAACAAAAATGATAACATCGAAACAGCGTGTAGCCAAGTAAATCCGGGAATATCAGTTCACCACTGCACGCAAACAATCTTCAGGATGGATATGTAAGCGTGTGATTACGTATAGTGTAACAGGCTGAGCCATGCGATTGGATAAATAGAGCGACACCGTTCGTTTACCTCACCTTGAGGAGAAGAGAGCTTTCCTAATGGAAGAATAAGAACGATGTTGAGAAAGTTGTATAAGATGGGTGTAACCTTGTCGTTAAAGTGTTGAAATTACGTTGAGATAGCGTTAATATTTGGTGTTGTTATTATACAGTAGATGTTAATTTGAGACTAAATTGAATTTTACAATTTGATGGAGTAAATAAATGAGACCTGTTTATCTCATGTAGTGAAAAGCACGGGAATTAACGTGTGTATTTGAAGTTGGATCTGCAACCTCAGGTGTAAATTCACATCTTTAGCTACTTCACCACTGGCACAGTAATGTGAAATACATTAGTTAGCATAATTGAAAGGAACGTTGACACTGAACGTATAGTTTATGGCGTCTCAACGCAACGATCGAGTAGAATGTTTAGTAGTTCTATAAAGTCGGTACATTTGAGATGCATTGCGCATGAAACCATTTTTGCGCTTTTTGTCATTTTCTAAATCTGTCAGAATGGTTCGTCGACACGGACGCGTGAATTAACCACGTACCGAAGGACTCTTTGGCAGGCCGACTTTCTGGCCGAGGC
>WURV02221649.1:0-10414 GCA_011762755.2 Epimenia babai
GTTCCCGGGCATTCAGGCGCACGTCGACCAACAGCACCAGCCGGGGTTCGCTGGAGAGATTGGCGGTCTCGTGGTCGAGGCTGCCGTCGAAGATCAGGCAGCGCCGCTCCCGCCAGCGCAGCTCGCTATCCGCGACCCGCAGCACCGAACCGCTGGGGATGCGCAGACCCAGGTGGCTGCGCAGCACGTCGTCTGGCTTGAGATCGACATGTGGCAGGATGTGGCAGCCGGGCTGCAACTGGGAAAACCCCGCCGACATCACTCCAGGGATCCCCCGCAACCAGCGTGTCGTCTCCGGGCAGGCAGCCTGGTTCTGGGCAAAGCAACCACCCACGTCCTCCCGATGGCTGGCCATGAACAAGGGCACCGTCAGCCAGGTCCCGCAGTAGGCGTCCCGATCCGGCCACTCCATCAGCAGCTCCTCCGGCAGGGCGTCGAACTCACGCAGGAACAAGTCGTACCCGGCTTCGATCTGCGGGATGAAATCGAATCGGGCAGGATCGAGGATCATGGGTCGATTCCGGGCAGGAGGGACCCGGCGATCCTAACCGATCCAGGAGCGTTGTAGGCTCCCCCCCGGTGTCAGACACCAAAGGGGGAATCTACGATGCTCCCGAACCGGAGCGCAGGATGAGGATGGGCACCTCCGCGGGTGCCCCCCACCGCAGCGGCAGAAGCGTGGCGCCGACTCCGCGACTTACGTAAAGGACACTTTCGGCCTGCTGGTAGAACCCAGCGATGAATCCGAGTCGGCTGTGGGTGAGGACGGGCCGGCCGAAAGGCGCGATCTGACCGCCGTGGGTGTGGCCGGCGAGTGTCAGATCGACGCCGACCGCTGCGGCCTCGAAAAAGAAGTCCGGATGGTGGGACAGCAACAAGATCGGCTCGTCGGCCCGGGCGCCGGTGAGCGCCTGGCGCAGATCCGGGGTCCCTTCCGTGAGATCGTCGACCCCACAGACCCACAGCTCGGCGTTCCCGTGGCGGATGCGCAGGCCACGATTGTCCAGCACCTGCACCCCCTGCTCCTCGAGAAAGGCACGCCACAGACCGATGTCCCTGCCGTAGAAGTGGTCGTGGTTGCCGGGCACGGCGAAGACCCCATAGCGGGGTGCCACCTGCCGTAGGGCCGCACGGAACATCAGCAGCTCCCGCTCCCGGGTGTTGATCATGTCGCCGCCCAGACAGATCAGATCTGGTTCCCGCTCGGCCACCTTGGCGAAGATCCGCACAAGGTCCTTCTCGCCCATGAATGAGCCGGCGTGGATGTCCGAGAGAAAGGCGATCCGCAGACCCGCCAAGCCTTCGTCCCCACGGCGCATCGCGACTTCCAATTCCGGGAAACGCAGTCTTCGCTGCAACAGCCGGTGCAACTGCCGCCCTGGCGGCAGGCGGTCCAGGACCCGATTGAGGGTCGACAGGCCACGACTCAGAGCCCGCCGCAGGCCGAAGCGCGGCCCAGAAAAGAACCCGATCGGGCGCGGTGCCTTGTCGGGGGACTCCGCCGGCCAGGGATCGTGGGCTTGCAGATCAGAGCGAGGGTCAGGATCGGGCATCCGAAGCAGGAACGGGTAAGGGACAGGGGAGCGAGGCGCTGGATCGGCGAGACCAGCGCAGCGGCGCTACTTGTGCACCTTGAGCCGATTGAACAGGGTCCGCACACCGATCCCCAGCAGTTCGGCCGCCTTGGTCCGGTTGCCCTGGCAGTGGACCATGGTCGCTTCGGTCAGCCGAGCGGTGACCTCCCGTTCGGAACGCCCGACCAGCGCTTCGATCGGATCGCCGGGCCCATCCCCACTGGCTGGTTGGGGGCGGGGCAGAGGACTGCACCAATTGCCGAGCAGGTCCGCATCGATGACACCATCCTCGCAGAGCAGACAGGCGCGCTGGATCAGGTTCTGCAGCTCCCGCACATTACCCTCGAAGGGATGGGCGCGAAGGGTCGCTGCGGCGTCACTCGAGAGCCGCACCCCCTTGGTCAGGAAGTGCTCAGCCAGTGGCACGATCTCCTCCCGACGCTCGCGCAGGGGCGGCAGGTGCACCGGCACGACGTTGAGACGGTAGTACAGGTCCTCGCGGAAGCGACCCTCGGCTACTTCCCGGGCCAAATCCCGATTGGTGGCGACGACGATGCGTACGTCGACGCGCAGGTTGCGATTGCCACCTACCCGGCAGAACTCTCCTTCCTGCAACACCCGAAGCAGCTTGACCTGCAACATCGGCGACATCTCGCCCACCTCGTCGAGGAACAGGGTACCGCCGTCCGCCAGCTCGAAACGGCCCTCCCGTCGCTTGGTGGCCCCGGTGAAGGCTCCGGCCTCGTGGCCGAAGAACTCCGACTCCATCAGGGTCTCGGGGATCGCCGCACAGTTGATCTTGACGAAGGGTCGGTCGGCGCGATCGCTACGACGATGGACCAGGGCGGCGACCCGCTCCTTGCCGGTCCCAGACTCGCCGGAGATCAGCACCGTGGCCTTGCTCGCCGCGACCCTGCCGACCAGATCCACCACCCCCTGCATCGCCTTGGAGAACACCTGCAGTTCATCGCCCACCGATTGTTGGCGGAAGAAGCGATTCTCCCGCAGCAAGCGCCGCCGCTCCCGGGCCCGACACAGGGCCAGCTCGAGGTCCTCCGGAGCAACGGGTTTCTCCAGGATGTCGTCGGCACCACTGCGCAGCGCCTGCACCGCCATGGTCATGGTGCCGTGGGCGGTGACCATGATGACCGGGCGGTCGAGGTCGCGCACCTTGGCCTCGGCCAGCACCTGCATTCCATCCGCACCCGGCATCTGCAAGTCGGTGAACACATAGTCGAAGGACTCCTGCTCCAGGGCAGCGATCGCCTGCAGGCCATCCTCGGCGACCACCACCTCGATGCCGAGCCCCCGGAAGGTCTCCGCCATGAAGTCCCGGCTCAATGGCTCGTCATCCGCGAGCAGGATGCGGTCGCTGTTCACGTCCGAGCCTCCGGATCCAGCATCGGCACCCGCACCAGGAACCGCGCCCCGGGCTGGCCGGGGTTGCAGAGCTCCAGACTTCCATCGAGGAAGCTCAGCACACGGCAGCACAGCGCCAGCCCGAGACCATGGCCCTGGGCCTTGGTGGACACGAACGGCTGAAACACCCGGTCGGCCAGCGGTTCGGGGACTCCAGGGCCGTCGTCCTGAACCTCGATCTGCAACTGCCCGCCCTGCCAGGAAGCGGCCACCCGGATCCGCACCCGCGCCTTGGCCTCGGCAGCGTTGCGGAACAGATTGCTGAGGACTCGGACCAGCGCCGAGGCCTCGACCGGGGAGTGCTCGTCCAATGGGGCGGTGAGGGATACCTCGAGCGCCTGAGGATCCAGGGACGCCGCCGCTGCGGCGTCGTGCAGCACCTGCTGCAAGGGCGCAGGCATGCCCGCTGCATCCGCCGGCCGGGCGAAAGCCAGCAGACCCTTGACGATGGCGTCCACCTGGCCGAGTCCTTGATTGACCCGTCGGGCGTAACCCTGCAGCTGCTCCGGATCCTGGCTGCGTTGCATCAACGCGGCGAAGCCCATGACTCCGTTGAGAGGGTTCTTGATCTCGTGGGCGATCCCCAGGGCCAGCTCGCTCAACCCGGCGAGTCGATCCAGGCGGTCGACCTCGCGCTGCAGCTCGGAGACCTGCGACCGGTCCTCCACCACAGACAGCCGTCCTCCATCGGGCAGGCCGACATGGCGTACCCGTAGCGGCAGGCCACCATGGTCGCTCTCACCCTCAGGCAAGGCCTGGAGATCGGCGCTGCAGAGCTCTTGGATCCGCTGCCCTTCGGGGTTGCTCCAACGGCTCACACCCCGTGCATCGGTCGACGACAACCCCACCGGCAGGGCGGCGAAGATCATCTCCCGCTCCAACAGGGTCTGTTCCAACTCTTGATTGCTCGCCGCCAACTGCAGATCGATGTCCGCGGCCCGCTGCTGCAAGGCCGCGTAGCTCTCTTCGAGGCGGCGCGCCGCCGTGATGAACTGGGCGAACCCGGCTTCGATCCCCTCGGTGGCCTCGGCCTTCAAGGGCGGCTCGATCAGCGACTCTGCCACGAGCGACCCTCCACGGTAAGGCGAGTGCTGTTCCAGTTGAGGGACAGGCGCGCCGCCTTGGCGACCTCCGCCCAGCCTCCCAGCACCCGGTTGCCGTCGCGATTCACACGACTGTCCCGGGACTCGATCAACTTGTAGAGTTTGTCGGCCTCGCCGAAGTGCTCGCCCTGTTCCTTGCGCAGACGCTTGATCTCGGCGGTGAGATTCTGCTGCTGTTTCTCCAGCTCGCGCATCGCCACCAGCAGCTTCTGGCTGAGCTCGTATTCGTTCCGGGTGGCTCCCGTGAATCGCGAGCTGCGTCCGGCATTTCGCAGGGCCTCGTACTGCTGCTGCTTGCGCCCGAGCTCGCGGCCGACCATGAACAGACTCGCATCCACGTCTTTGGGCAACGTGAGCTTGGATCCGGGTCGCCCACCTTCCTCGAGCGCCTGAGCGCGGAGGAACTTGTCGCGATGGAGTTGCTCGTGGCTGCGGGCGAGGAAGTACAGCGACTCGGGCTGCGCCTCAGGGTCCTGGTGCAGCTTGCCAAAGTGCAGGACGGCCGCGGCGAATCGCCCGTTGCGGTACAGAATGCGACCCATCGAGGCCCGACTCTGGGTAGCGCGGATCTTCAAGGCGGCAACCGGCCGGCTTGGACGGGCGTCGGGCTTGCGGCGGCCGATCATCGGGCTGTGGTGCTGTTGCGGTGGCCGCGCCTCGACCATCGGCCGCGCCGGAGGCTGTTCCGATCGCTGAGCACGGCGGTTCTGTGGCCCGTGCGGGATCAGCTCGCCGGACCGGGGACGGGCCGCAACCGCCGGAGCCTGTTCCGCGGAGGTCTGGTCCGCCACCCGTAGTGGGTCGATCAGGCCAGGGTTCTGCTGGCGGAATCGGGCCAACTGCTGGGCGCGTTTCTCGACCTGCGCTTCCACCCGATCGAGCTCGCCTTGCAGCTGCCTCGCGCTGCGGCCCTTCTCATCGGCACCGAGCGCGAAGCTCCCCCGGCCAGTGATCGGCAGGCCCAAGGCATGGCGGATCAGGTTGTCGACCAGCTTGCCCTCGCGGAGTGCGGCCGCGGCCTTCTCTTCCTGGCGACGCTGGTGATCGATGACCAGATCGGACTTGCCGGGACGCTGCGCCGGCAGCGCAGCCAGGCAGAGCAGTACTCCGCTCAGCAGCGGCGCTCTCATCGCAGCCTCCCGTGGTAGGCATCCATGGCCTTGTCCACCTCACCGAGCTCCTCGTAGGCCCGACCGATGATCTCTGCGGCCTTGCCCTGCAGCTCCCGATCCTTGATCTGGCGGGCGATCTTGATCGCCTCCGCGGGGAAGACCGACAGCAACTTGTCGCTGCGACGCTGCTGTGCCGTCACCACCAGACGCTTGTAGTGGGCCCGATCCCCCCAGATACCCTGCTCGTCCTCGAGCAATTCGGCGGTGGAGATCGCCAGCTGGAACTGCCCACCCTCGGCATAGGCGTCCACGAGGAACAAGACCAGGCGCGGCATGCTCCCCGGCTTGCGCATCACCTCTGTACGCAGTCGATCCAGAGCAGTATCCCGTTCACCCAGGGCCAGGGCGGTACGGGCCTCGAGGATGCGCGCATCCTGACGCCATTGGAGATCGAGCCGACCTTCCAGGAGCAGTGCCTCGACTGCGGCGGCGCGCGCTTCCACGTACTTGCCGATGGCCAGATAAACCCGACCGAGCAGGACGAACGCCTGCCCGCGCCGCGGATCCTCATGGCCGCCGACCAGGAACAGCTCCAGCGACTGCATCGCATCCCGCAGCAGACCACGGCTGAGCCGTTTCTCAGGGATCTTCAGCTTACGTTCGGCGGGCGGCAACAGTCGCTCGCGTTCCCACTGCTGCCGCTCATCCTCGAGTTGCTCTTGGGCCAGCCGCTCGGCCGCAGCACCACGCTGGTAGAAGTACTCGACCTTCTGCTCCTTGGCCCAGTGCTTGATTGCCATCACCCGACCCTCGTAGAGCAGGTTGAGCACCCGTAGCGACTGCAGTGGATTGTCGATCCCCAGGTAGCACTCGGCCAGCAACAGCTGGGCATCGATATTCTGCGGCTGGTTGGCCAGGCGCAGCCCGTGGGCTTCGAGTAGCTGCACACAGCGCTTGTAGCGCCCGGCGAGCTTGTGGATCCGCCCGAGCAGCACCACCGCCTCCCGGGCCTGCGGCAGGCGCTTGTTGAGGTTGGACAGCTGGGCAGCAGTCTCCTCGGCCAGGTCCAGGTGCTTGTCGCGCTCTTCCTCGGGCAGGCCATTGAGTCGGGCCATCTCGAAACGAGCCTCGGCGAGGCGCAGCATCGCCTCGGGCACCCGCAGGTGGGCCTTGTCCTTCGTCACGACCTTGCTGTAGATCTCGATGGCCGCCGGCAACTTGTTGGCCCGCATCAGCAGGTTACCGAGGTTCATCAGGGCCTCGGTCCCATTGGCCTGCACGGCTGGACTGTCGCGGAACGCCGGGTCATCGGCCAGGAACTGCTCGTACCAGTGGATCGCCCAATGCCGCAACCGCTCTCGGCCCCGCAGACTTTCGCCGTCGGGAGCATTGGTGACGTGCAACTTGATCCGATCCTGGCTGTCGTCGACGACCACATCCAGCCCGGCCGCCACGGCGATCAGGTGGGCGACCGTGCGCGGCGGCTGCCGGGTGAATGACAGATCCAGGCTGGTGCTGCTGAGCACATCCTCCACCTGGGGACCGGCCGGCAGCAGCTGCCAACGCATCTTCTCGGCGAGCACCCGCAGAGCTGTCATCGCGGTCACCCGTCGGTTGGCACTGACCTGGATCCGTCCCTCCGTGGCGCGGTGCAGGGTATAGAGCTCCTGCGCAGTCCCGATCTGGGGCAGGAGCATCATTGTCAGCTCGAGCAGCATCTAATGGCCTCCCTTGGTCTCCTTGGGCTTGTCTGCGTCCTGGATCGCCTTCGAAGTGGTCGGCCGGGGCCTGGGCCCCTGGACCTTCTTCTCCGGCAGGTCCCGTTGGGCCCGCACCTCGCCGGTCTCGGCGTCGAGCCGGTACGAGTCGGCGATCTTCATGAACGCCTCGACAATTCGCCCTTGCCGCGTCCAACGCCGGCCGAGCTGGTCTTGCTGCAGGAGAAAACGCGCAAAATATCGGCGCATGTCCCGGCCCCGGCCATCGCGCTCGGCATGTGCAGCGGCGGTCCACAGATCATCGGGCAGGGCGATCCGCTCCTGCTGACTCGCCGCCTTGGCCAGGTACTCCAAGGCCTTGACCCGGTCATTGAGCTGCCCGTAGGCATGGGCCATGGAGATGTAGACGAGATGTAGCTGGAAAGGCTGCAGCTCAGGGTGACCCAGCTGGTAGCTGCGCCAGGTCTCGAGGGCCCCCTGATAGTCGCCGTTGACGAATTTCCTGCTGCCGACGTCGAAAGCCTCCTGATCCGGGAGGGTACTGCTGCGCTCTCCCATCGGCACTTCGAACTTGCGACCCGGTTGCGGGACGGACTCGGTGACTGCGCCCTGCTTGCTGCCTGGCTCAGGACCTTGCCCACCCTCGGGCTCAGAGATCTTCGGGCTGTGCCCGCCGGCGGGTGGCTGGGGTTTGTCCGGTTGCTTCGTATCGCCGGGCAGCGCCAGCATTACACCCATCAGGCAGAGGTTGGCGAACAACAAGCCGACCAGCATCAAATCGCGCCGCTGCGTACGCCGGGGTTTCTCGGGTCGCGGTGTCGTCTGGGTAGCCTCAACATCGGCCAACATCTGCGCGGCTTCGAGCACGCGTCGCTCTAGATCTTCAGCGGTTCCGACGGCAGCCTCGGCGGCGGCCTGAGCTCGGTCGACGAGATCGTCGTCAGCAGCCTGCTCTTCCTTCGCCGGCACATCGGGCTCCATCGTGGCGGCCAGGTCCCCATCTTCATCGTCCTTGGGGATCAGGATCGGCCCATCGGAGTCAGGGGTCGAGTTGGGCGCCGCATCGGAGAAGGCCAGAGGCGCCTCGCCCTCGGCGAACGGATCGGGCATCGACCCTTCACCCTGCAGCAGCGCCTCGGTCTCCTCTTGCATGAGGGACTCGAGGCCAGGCTCGTTGACTTCGGCATCTTCTGCCGTCGCCATCTCCTCCAAGTTGTCTTCCGAGCTCACCGACTACCTCCACAATTCGCTGAGCACCTCGGGAAGCCGAGGACCCGCTTGCTCCCTCATCGGCATGTCATGGGCTTTTCCCAAGACCTCCAGGTACAAGCGCAGATGCGCGGGCACATTCATGAAGTACACGTGGCGGCCCGCAGCGATGGCGGTGTTGCGTTCTGCGACGAGCGCGAGAAAGCGCGCCGGAGAACAAGCCGGGCCATCGTCGAAATCAACACCCAGGGCGCGGTCCCCCGGCGGCCAGTCCTGATCGGGACCGACCACTGGATCGTGGCCGGTGCAGCGGCCATCACGAAAGAAGCGAAGCTCGAGCCGAAGCCCGGCTTCGCGCTCGATCTGCCGCAGGTCACCACCGAGCCGCTCCAGCTCCGTCACCAGCTGTGGCTGAGCCGTGGCCAGGTCCACCTGCACCTGTACATAGGTACCGTCATCGAGTACTCGCATGCAGTCGGCGGCACCCGATTCGAACGGACGGACCAGGGCATCGATCAGCGCGATGCGGGCGGCACAGTCCTCGGGAACCTCTGGGGTCGCAGCGGCGGGTTGTGCTGCCGGACGGCGGCTGGCGATCATCTCCTCGACCCGATCGACCAGAGCCTGCGGCATGACCGGCTTGCTGATCACCTCCGCGTCGGCCTGTCCAAGGTCTACCTGACCGGCGACTCCTGAGATCACCAGGGCCGGGCAGGTCGCGGCGCGCAGGATCTGCTGCCCGGTGCCATCACCGAGATGCCAGTCGGTAACGATCAGATCGTAGTCACCCTCGGCCAACATCTGCTTGCCGCGGGCGCATGAATCTGCATCCTCGACCCGATGCCCTTTGAGCCGCAGGAAGGCGGCCATGCCTTCGCGGATGCCGGCCTCGTCCTCGACCAGTAGCAGATTCAGTGCCATGAGACCGGCAGGGTCACCTCGAAACAGGCCCCGGGTCCGGATCGGCGGAGTCGGATGGCGCCCCCGTGGTGCATCGCTGCGTCCCGACACAGGGCCAGCCCCAGGCCAGAACTGCCCCGACCGGAGACTCCGGCTTCGAAGATCGTCACACCCAGTTCCTCCGGCACCCCGGGTCCGTCATCCTCGACGAAGAAGACACAGTTCTCACCGTGCTTCCGGACGCGCACCAACACGGTCCGGGCACCCACTGAGATGGCGTTCTCCAGCAGGTTCTCGAACATCCGCTCGACCAAGACCGGATCGCCCTGCAAACGAGGGATCTGCCCCTCGGACTCGATGAGCAGACGCGGCCGGCAGCGCTGACCTCGGCGCTGCGCCTGTTCGGCGGCACGGGAGGTGACCTTTCGCAGACACTCGATCAGATCGATACCGATCGCGGCCCTCGGGCTGCCGTCGCGCTCCAGATAGCTCGAGAGCAGAGTCGAGACCCTGTCCAGCTCGGACAGGGCCCGCTGTAGGAAGGTCGAGCGGGGGTCGCCGGCGTCGGTCATCTCTCCGGCGACGCTGAGGTTGGCCACGGCCGAAGCCAGTGGGTTGCGCAGTTCGTGACCGATCACCTCGGCCACTTGCGCTTCGCCCGACCAGGTTGCACTCATCAGACGCTCACCTTGGCACGGGTCGGGCGACGGCCCAGGTTGTGCAGGCGGATCTTGTTGTAGAGGGTGGTGCGGTTGATCCCGAGGATCGCCGCCGCCTTGCTGATGTTCCAGCTGGTGTCTTCCAGGACCCGGGCAACCAGCTGCCCCTCGAGGGCCCGAATCGAACGATCCTTGGTCTCCAGGGTGATGCTGCCGCGACTGATTTGATCACTGCCGTCCAGAGAGCCACCAGAGAAAGTGGGCAGGTGGGCCTCGTCAATCATGCCGCTGGGGCAGACGATCGCCGCGTGTTCGATAGCATTGCGCAACTCGCGGACGTTGCCGGGCCAGGAGTACTCACACAGGGTCTCCATGGACTCCTCGGTGAAGCCACTGAGCACCTTGCCCATCTGACGGCCGAACTGATCGATGAAGAAGTGGGCCAGCAGCGGGATGTCCTCGGGGCGCTCGTTGAGGGCGGGAACCTCGAGGTTCATCACGTTGAGCCGGTAGTAGAGGTCCTCACGGAAGTTGCCCTGCTCGACCTCCTGCTTGAGCACCCGGTTGGTGCTGGCGATGATCCGCACGTCGGTGCTGACGTCCTGCACCCCACCGACCTTACGGAAGGAACGCTCCTGCAAGACCCGCAGCAGCTTGGCCTGCAGAGTCTTGGCCATCTCACCGATCTCGTCGAGGAACAGCGTGCCCCCGGCGGCGACC
>WURV02221660.1:0-10413 GCA_011762755.2 Epimenia babai
TAGGCCAATTTCATTCATGGCCCTTTACAAAGCTAGCCTATGTGGTTAACACAACAATTTGATTAGCCTCACTTATAAGGGATGGGGGAAAAACACAGGTGAAAACTCACCGAGTCTGGGCAAACTTTTTAACCTTTTTCCATTCACGCCAACGGTTCCAGATGTGTACATATGAGCCACATATGACGCACACTCCTCTAAGTCTATAATATGTTTATTTACTATGATATATTGACATAGCAGGGAGGTAAGCGACATAGAGATCATATATAGATCATCTGAATCACAGCAAACGTCAGAGGGAAAAAACCTTAACACAACCACACTGCAAGGGCTACCCAGAACCCCCATGGGCAATGGGGTTTAAGGCTCTTTCAGCCTGAAAAAATGCCAAAGTATACTGGTTGGAGTGAGAATCGAACCAGGCACCCCTGGATTCAGAGTCGAATGGTCTAACCACTACGGCATCTGCCCCCCTTTCTACAGCTAACTCAGTAATATTGTTATAAATTGTGGGAAGGTGTTTGGCCTGAATTGTGATAGTTTGTTTGCGTCATTGCTGGGGTAGTATTGATATCCCTTCCCTACCGGTAACTATTTGTAGTTATAATGAAATTTTTACACATCTCCAATATATTGCCATCTTTCCATGAGAGTAAATTCTATAGACATTTGTTTTGACTGCTTTTGAAAAACTTGTCCCTGTGGGATTTTTGGAACATTCTTGGTGTATCTAGTGTATCAGTTATATGTTTACAGAATGCGCCGAGGGAACATATGGCCCAAATTGTAAGAATTTATGTCATTGTTGGGGAAATAGTCCGTGTAACTACGTCGATGGAACTGGCTGTAGACAAGGGTGCGCAAACGGATACAGAGGTGCCGCCTGTTCTCAGTGTAAGTTGTATTTATGTCACTTTTCTAATCTCAGGCTGGGTAATCATGCTACAAGAGCTTGGACTAAATGGGCTAAACATTACACTCAGCATCTTTTAATGTAAACGTAATTGGTCATATACCTGTTTATTGCTATCACTTTTACTTTTATTACCATATACCTGTCTCAGTGTGTCACGATGGTAAATTTGGAAGAAGATGCCGATACAGTTGTCACTGTAAGGGCCGAGACGTTTGCGATCCAGTGACGGGGGAATGTCCGGGGCAATGCGCTGAAGGTTACAAAGGGATCAACTGTTTAACAAGTACGTGCTCAATGTTTATCTATGGATGTTTACTTTTTCATCCCTCTTGGTATTGTATAGTAAGGTGAGCTTCCAAAGTTGTTATAGCCACAATAAAATACTGTAATTTTTCTTTTTGAAGAAGCTCTTTATTATTCGTGTTTGTGAATGTCTTTTATTCTGTATTCGTAGCTCACCTGAGCTTTTATGATCGTAGTTTGTCTGTCATCCGTCCATCCATCCGTCCATCCATCCAACCGATGTTAAAATTTTTTTTTAAATCGAGAACAGCTTATTACAGAGGTCTGCCATTTGGTAGATATTGTCCTAGAGTTGGTCTTTTCTAAATTTGTTCATAGTGTCGTCATCGCAGCTTGGGGAGGTAACTTCTCCAAATGTGTGTATTTCTTTCTTGAAAAATCTTCTCAAGAACTGCGTATCGCAGAGGTCTGCTATTTGACAAACATTGTCGTTAGTTAACGTGGTCTCTTCTAGAATTGTTCACGGTATCATCATTGTTGCAAAGGGAGGTAACTTCTGTCATTTTTTGTATTTTTTATTGAAAAATTTCCTTCTCAAAAACCGCTTATTGCAGCTATTTGGCAAATATTGTCCTTGGGTTGGTCTCCTCTACAAATGGTCACCATATTGCCATCTCTATTTTGGCAATTTGAGGTGATTTCCACAAATCTGTATTTTCTTGTTTCACTATTTTAATGGCTATATTCAGGTCTCTCTGGCCTCTTGTTTTTGATATCAGGCAGGCTCCTTGTCTCCTTATTCCAATATCAAGATGGCCTCCTCAGTTTCTTGTTTTGTCTCTTTATCTTCTTTCAGGTGAGCGTCTTGAGGCCTCTTCGGCCTTTTGTATTACATTTATGTCTTATATCAACCCACTAACAGCTGTTGTGAATAAACACAGTCTGTCCGGATTTTACATTTGGTCACGATTGCGAAGGGACTTGCCGCTGCTATGGCAACAGTATTTGTGACAAGAAGACCGGGGCTTGTCCTAACGGATGCGCAATCGGCCATACGGGTGTTGACTGTTCACAGAGTAAGTACTCACAGTGCTTGTATTCGGAGGACTTACATTATTCCATTACTTGATACGATAAAATTCGTGGGTAATGTCCCATTTTGTATGGAATATTTACCTTGTTTTGACATTTGTCTTTAAGGTTGCCCAAGTACAGGGTGTTCCATAAGTCCATGCTTTTTTTCTAGTAATGTTACGGTTTCTACTGATTTAGTGGACCCGTATGTGTTCCATCATTATCACCGCACAATATCATACGTCGCCGAGATCCAAGCAACATTGTTCTAGTAATAGTGGTAAGCACATGCTGAATAGCATTCCTTCATGTATCTGTCGTGTGGCACTTCTTTTCAGCTTGGAGCGCGATTTCTACTTTAAAATATCTCAACGCCACACTATGCCACACCCGCATTCATGCTTGTCCTTACCTACAAATGCCTTACTTCCACCGCCCCCATCAATGTACAGAATTAGTGAAAAACAGAAACAGGCAATCTCTCTTTCAAATTGTTGATTCACGGCAAATTAGTAAAGTACTGTTGAACCAATTAGTGAATGCAATGCTATATACTAAGTGTGTTTTGAGATTGCTTTTATTTTTCATTCATTGCTCCCTGTCATTATCTATATTTTTGAATACATTATATTTAGAAATATTGTTAACTGTCATAGGTATCATGTTGTCTTTAATGACAAATGGATCATATGGCACTAAAACTTAATTATTAATATTATTATTATTCATGCTGGCCACTTTAATGAAGCAGGTAATATTGAAGAACCACATCCTGTGCATATCTTCAGTAATGTTTCAGTGAACGAATTGCAAACAATTATCGCATTATAGGCAAGTGCACCATCCTGTTGCAACCAATCTTCCTCCCTAACACCAAGTTTATCCTGTTCTGGTAGAAACCAATCACGTAATGTTGTGAGATATGATTGTTGATTGACAGATCCATCAAAAAGTAAGGTCCAATAATGTGATGACTACTCATAGGTGTCCACATAACCACATCATGATATGTGGTGAATTATGTACCAGTTCTTTGGCGTGATGGAGATTTTGACCAGGACACAACATCCACTGATCTTTTCTCACTGATTTAACTGGTGAATGAATTACAGATTCTTCAACATTAACACATCTTCTCTGGCGCTTTGGGGTTCTGCCCAATTGCGGACTATACTTAATGCATGCAGAAGTAAACAGTTTCTTCTTCCACAAGCGTAATGTTATGTTATGGAGTAGATCTTTTTTGAAACTGTCTCTGAACTTTTCTCAAATGGTGTCAATGGTGTCTTCAGCCATATTTCTCGATTTGAAACAAAGAATAACACAATGTTACCAGAAACGACATGGAGGTATGGAACACCCTGTTATTTCTGGACATGGTGACTTAGGTCTATCTATCTTTTCTGTCTATCATAACTTTCAATGATGTTCAGTTTCAATCTAATTTTCTGTATTGTAGACATATATTTTTGTTAAAGTTTTGTTCACCTTGAGTTCACTCTTCTCATTATAAAAATACATGCTACAATTTCGCATTTAGTCATCAGACATTCATAGATGAGTTATCCCTCTTGACATACTTTGTTGTTATGTCACGTTACAGAGTTATGTGATCATTCTTCCACAGCTTGTTATGACGGTGCATTTGGTTTTGATTGTAAGTCTCGCTGCCATTGTCTGAATGATGATTTTTGCGATAAGAAAACAGGAACTTGTCCGAAAGGATGCGCACATGGTTACAAGGGAAATAACTGCTCAATCGGTTATTGTTACATAGGAAGTCATTATACTACTTATTATTTTGATAAAAGTTCAAGTATTTGTTATTATTGTGATATAATAATGTGGAAAGAATATTGACCAGAGGCAATTTTTTGTATTTTACTCGAATATCCCGATATCGTGAGTAGGACACATTGAAATGTTTGCATTAGATATAAAATTTTAGCATCTGCATTGCAATGTTCAGCACAAACATGCCATTAGATCAATATTCTTCAACAAAGCTTTAAGTAGTAAAAAATAAGGCACTTGTCTGAAATGATCTTTGCCAGACTATAGGGGAAATAACTGCTTGATTTATTTTTTTGGTGATAAATGCATTAACTTTATATTAATTAATACCCTCCAGAGGGTTATTTTTTATCAGATTTAGGGAATGGTCTGAGGGTATGACAGAATAATTTGACCAAGTATGGATATGTTATGTATGACCTGCCATAGATGTGTATTATCAACTTTTGAATAGTAATGTTACAGCACAAACATAGCATCAGGTAAGTATTGCGAAGAAAACTTCTGACTAAAGTATGTTTTTCTTTGGTTCCTAAAATACTTTAGGGAATTCTATATGGGGCAAGGAAATCAGCTGGAATGTTGTATTATCTTGTTTTATCCTTATCTTATAGCATGCCGAGCTGGAACGTTTGGCCTGGAATGTCAACAGAATTGCCACTGTTACAACAATGCCATCTGTCACCCTGTCCGAGGCAAATGCCCCAACCATCAATGCGCTAGCGGATATACCGGTTTAACTTGCTCACAGCGTTAGTACCTCCGGATTATGTTGTGTAGGCTTTATTTTCAATTGTATAAATTTGTGAGTAAACTGTGAGCCCCAGCAAACTGTCATTTGCCAAGCTGCCCAAGCGACTTTGAAGTGTGGGATATATATGCCTTTGATTTACTTTTCTTGTGAATAGTGATATAGTGGCACTCATTAATTCGTGACAAAGTTTCAAAATGTCAGCAAATGATTGTTGAATTGACATAAACTCTGCACCCTTCACTGATTGTGTCTGACTATATTTTTAACAATGCTAAAATTTCAGTTTGTCCAAGAGGAACCTACGGACTAAATTGTAGCGGGACATGTCACTGTCGTAGCAACGGCATTTGTGATCCGTTTAGCGGAAAATGTAGTGCAGGGTGCGCTAAAGGATATTATGAGACTACCGACTGTTCAATGGGTATGTATATGCTAGTCTGCCCAGAATTGTTACACTTACATTCTCAAACTCAACCTACAGTACATCTCTTAGTTTTTCACATTATATGACTCTTTTTGGGTGCTTTTGACATAGTGTAAAATGGAGTATAAAAGCTATGTGATTATCTTTCATCACTTATTTAAATTATTGTACGGCATTTGTTCAAGATCAATTCTAGAATATGTATCACATATAAATTGTAGTAGTCACATTCATTTAATAGTTAATTGTAGATGACTCTAATAATGTCATAGGCAACCGGAACGAGGTGTAATTTTTATTAGCTCCATTGACCTTATGCGCGGTGGACTTTTGTGATTGGGCTCTGTCCGTCATCCGACCATATGTCCATTTATCCATCAAATGTTAACATTTTTTAAATCTCAAAAACCACTTATCCTAAAGCTTAGCCATTTGGCAGATATTTTTCTAGGATTGTTCTCTTAAATTTGTTGAGCATACACCCATAATATCAAGGGGAAGTAATTTCCGGCGATTTTTTGTATTTTTACTCCAAAATCTTCTCAGAACGCTTGTTGCAGAGCTCTGCAACTTGGCAGATATTATCCTGGAGTTGGTTTCTTTTAAAATTTTCATCATCAAACCAAGGAGAGGTAATTCTTTGCCGATGTCGGTATTTTTGCCTGAAAAAGTTTTCAGGCCTCTTTGTTTTTCTTTTTTTAAATTTTTGCTTTTTTTGGTTTTTATTTTGTCTGCGACAGTTTTTTTGGATTTTTCTTATATCCAAACATCCGTTTTATTCGACATTTTCCATTTTTTTAATGGTTTTGTTTTTCCATTAGTCAGGTGAGCGCCAGGGGGCCTCTTTGATCTCTTGTTTTTAAAACATGCGATAGGCACCAAAATTGGACCTTTTAATACTCAGACAGACATTGTGGAGTTGGGAGGTGTAAGAGAATTTTAATGCATCTTAACTGACTGGTTTTGGCTAATGCGATCAGCATGTGTGAATTCTCCAGAATTAGTTCATTTTTGTACACAGTAAATTATGTTGTATCTCTATTGTTGCATGTCTTTTGGATTGCCTACAGGCAATAAAGTAAGCTTATAATTGGGTCTCCATATTGTGGGCGATAGAGGGCAATGTGGGATTAGGCCTCGGTTACTTTCCCCCAATAGCTCATATTTATGACGGAAGTAAACTGTGGGTAAGCCATGGACATTAAAGGAGTAGAAACAGTTAATAGTTTATGAAACAGAGTGTTCTTTATGTTTAGATGGCAAATATATAACTTTGTACAATGTACGATTAAACATTTAACTTAATTTAACACATATTCTAAATGCATATATATGATTTATATCAAATCAGATGACAACGCAATCATTATTGACCCGATCAATGAATGAGGAGATTTATTCACTAATGAAAATTTTTTGAATAATTACTATCGACACAGCCATTATCACTATTTGAGTTATCAATCTTTGGCAGAATGTAAAGACGGCCGTTTTGGCATCGGCTGCCGACACAAGTGTCACTGTATCAACAATAAAGTCTGTGAAAAAGAAGATGGTCTATGCCCTGGGAAATGTGAAGTTGGTTTTAGATTTAGGAACTGCTCTGAAAGTGAGTATTTTCAATGTGTTTCTGCAAATTATTTTATTCCTATAAAAGACATTACAACAACCATTTCTGAAAAATTACGAAAGAGGCAGGAGTGATTGAAATACAAGTGGTTATTATGAATATTTAATTTTGATGTACCTGTTGTACTTGGAAGTATTGATGTAATAATTATGCGTAGACTTCTCTCATTGTGCGCCACGCTGTTATTAGAGTATTGTTGAATTTATTGTCATCAGAAAAAAGGAGAAAGTATGGCCTTTGCTTTTTTCTTTTCAAATATGGTGTTTATAAACCTTCACTTCATCTTTTCATTTCAGTACTAATTATTATTTCTGCGTATTTTTATCTTTCTTCAATGAATTTTTTGGTAGTGACAGCTGATTATCATTTTTCATTCTCATAAAACTGCTATGAGAGGGTGTTGCATGGGATAGTAAAGCTATTAAGTATTATTATTTCATCCACAAGTATACATTATATAGTCTGTAGTAGCTGCATACAAGGCATTGAGTTCCATGTTTTGCAGTGTTTTGCCCACACATAGCAATAATCATCCCGCTGCAAAATTTTCAGTGCCATCCAAACTCCATCCAGATAGATGAAGATAACATCACTGTCACTGGGAATGTCTTAAATAACCGCAGTGCAGGCCCTGTGTAGAAACGAGGGTTAAAGGTGTAGCATGTTTTACTTGTAACTACACCTCAATTTGTTTCTCCTACCAATTCCCTGCGTCGACTTCTGAATTTCTTTTAATTGCAGTGAGCGAATTGAGGCCACATTGCCCAACTATGACTGTCGTATCTTTACCATAATTATGTCACAGAATGCGCTGATGGAACATTTGGCCGGAACTGTAACAGCATGTGTCATTGTTGGGGAAATTCCCGGTGTAACTACATTGATGGAACTGACTGTAGACAGGGGTGCGCGAGTGGATACAGAGGCAGCAACTGTTCGCAGTGTGAGTTGTGTTTATGTCAGTTTTCCATTTTTCGGCTCTGATAATTATCATTTCTTTTCTGTATGTTTAGCTTGTAATTTCATTACTGTATACCATTCCCGTAGTGTGCCGCGATGGTAAATTTGGAAGAAGATGCCGAAGCAGTTGTCACTGCAAGGACCAAGACGTTTGCGATCCAGTGACGGGGGAATGTCCGGGGCAATGTTCTGAAGGCTACAAAGGGATCAACTGTTCAACAAGTACGTGCCCTGTCTTCATTCGCTGTTTTGTGAGAAAAGATTGTTATGTAGTTTATTCAGTTTTATGCGTTATTTTTATACAACAGAGAGCCACCTCCTGTTGATTAGTGGTTCTGTTGGTCATGTCTTATATTAAGATCTATAAAATAATTCACGTTTTGTAAAAATACAGCATGTCCAGATTTCACATTCGGCCCTGATTGCGAGGGTACATGCCGCTGCTATGGCAACCGTATTTGTGACAAGAAGACTGGAAATTGCCCTAATGGATGCGCTCTCGGCTACACGGGCATTGACTGTTCACAGAGTTAGTACCCCACTAGTTTTACTGAATGTGTATCAGACGAGTTAACATGATTTATTGACTCGATTTGATGGAAACATTGTTCATTCAGCTTTTTCGTTAGACACTTCCCCTTTTTTTTCTTAACTAACAGTTGGCTTCGCGGTGTGTGATGGACATTTATTTTGTGAACGTGGAGACCCTTATATATGTGATTGCCTTTTATGAGCTCACCCGAGCTTATGCTCGGTGAGCTTTTCTGATTGGAGTTCGTCCGTCGTCCATCCATCCGATGTTAACATTTTCCTAAAAATTTGAAAAATCTTCTCAAGCACCACTTATCGCAGAGGTCTGGCAGATTTTGTCCTAGAGATGGTCTCTTCTAGATCTGTTCGTATCGTCATCGCAGCTAGGGAAGTAACTTGTGCCGATGTTAGTTTTTTTTCTTAAAAAATCTTTTCAAGAACTTTTTATCGAAGAGGTCTGCCATTCACTTGGCAAGTATTATCCTCGGAATGGTGTCTTCTTGATTGGTTCATGATATCATCTCTGCAGCTAGGGGAAGTAACTTCTGCCAATGTCAAAATTTTCCTTTCTTATTAAAAATTACTTCTTAACAACCAATTATTGCAGAGGTCGGCCATTTGGCAGATATTGTCCTAGGGTTGGTCTCTTCTAGATTTGTTCATGGTATCATTATGCATCTAAGGGAAGTGACTTATGCCGCTTTTTGTATTTTCTTAGTTTCTTTTTGATTGTTCAGCATCTCGTCATGGCAACAAAAGGGCTAATATCTATTGACTTTTTAATTTGAAAATCCTTATCTCCAAGTGCGAAGGTGTGCCATTTGTCAGATATTGAGATTTGTTAGCGCATCTCTATTTTGGGAATTAGATGTGATTGCAGCCTAGGTTTTTTCACAGATCTGTATTTCCTTGTTTTAGTCTCGTAATGGGTATTGTCCAGTCTCTATGGCATCTTGTTTTGTTTCAGTATCATAATGGGTATTGTCGGGTCTCTTTGGCCTTTTTTACTGTTTTTTGTCTTTATAACTATGTCCATTTCTCCTTTTTAACCTTTTGACGATAAAAAGTATGCAAGTGACATGCCAAAACTTTTGTTAATTTTCAGAGTTTCCAATATATTTCCATATTCCAATCAGAAATTTCACTCATAAGCTATCGATCTCGCAGCTTGCCCCGATGGTTCATTCGGTTCCGATTGCAAGCACCGTTGTCGCTGTTTGAAAGATGGTTTTTGTGATAAGAAAATCGGAACTTGTCCTAAAGGATGCGCAGCGGGTTACAGGGGCAATAACTGCTCCATTGGTTAGTGTTACATAAGAAATGATTACATGAAACATAATTTTTATCTTTAAAACACGTATCCATGGTATTTCATCTTTACATTCAATAATAGGTTCTAGGCAATATCACTGGCCATGTTTACTGAATATTTACATAACAGAGATGGTTCTCATTAGAATATCCACAACCCAATGTTTACATCAATAGTATGTATTGAATATCTCCATCGTAAACCAATGGTGCAAATACTGGTAGGTTAATAAAGTTAATCTAATAAAAGCTGCCATTTAGAAATTACTAGTGTTTGTATATTGGCATACTTTGAATAACGAAATGAGGAGATTTCTTTGCAATATTGTTCAAATTTTCTTTTTTGTCTAATATACCTTTTTTAACTTTTGCAGCATGTCGAGCTGGAGCTTTTGGACTGGAATGTCAACAGAATTGCCATTGCTACAACAATGCCATCTGTCACCCTGTCTGGGGCAAATGCCCCAACCATCAATGCGCTAGTGGATATACCGGTTTAACTTGCTCTAAGTGTTAGTACCTCTGGATTGTGCTGTAGTATGCTCTATTTTCATTTGTATAAATTTGTGAGTGACTAAACTGTGAGCTCTTGTAAACTGTCATTTGCCAAGCTGCCCAAGCACCTGTGAAGTGCTGGATTTATGCCTGATTTACTTTTGTTGTGAATAGCGATATAGTGGAACACTCCTAACAGTTCGTATCTACTAATTGTTCTTTACCTTACACACATTTCTTGGAATTCCCCTAAAATTCATGCTTCATAGCTTCAGAAT
>WURV02221682.1:0-10413 GCA_011762755.2 Epimenia babai
GGTCGCGGGCATCCATCAGGACCACCCGACGGTGTCGCGCGTGCTGATCAATCTCGCGGGGTTCGCAGGTAGCACCGACTCGGCCGTTGACGCGTGCCAGGGGTTCCTCGGCAACCCGGGCGCGTCCGCCTGCGCGTGGGCGCCCGGCACCGATGTGGCGCTCGTCAACGCCAACATGGGTCTCACGAGCATCATGCGGTTCCTCGGCCAACTCGATGCGCTCGAGCCGAGGATCTTCAAGAAACGCGACGACGCCCTCGCCTGGTTTGCCCGATAGCGGTAGGCAGCGCCTACTCGTTCGAGTGGTCGCGGGTCGGGTCGAAGTTCGGCGCGCGGTCCGCGAATGGCTGGTCAATGGAGTACCAGCGGCCGTTGCTGCGCTTGAGCGTCATGATGTGGACGCGGCCTTCGATCTTCTGCTTGAGGCGGAGCACCTGCTGGCGGAACAGATTTTTCATCTGTTCGATCTGCTCGGGGTTCTTGCCCTGCTGGCGCGCCTTGTCCTCCAGGTCGCGGATCTGCGATTCGTAGAAGCGACGCTCGTCGAAGGTCATCCGCCAGCGGTATTGCACCCATGCGTCATCGCCGCGTTCCCAGACCTTGCCGAGCTTCAACTCGTTGATCGTCATCGAGTTCATGATCGTCGAGTCGGACTTCCGCACGTCGGCCCGCTTGTCGGGATGAGCGGCCGCAATCAGTTCATTGCGGTCGTGGTTCTTCCAGGCGCGGATCACCCGTTTGGCGGCGTCTTCGGGAGTCGCTCCGCCCATCCGGCTCTCATCGTCGGCGGGGTCCTGCAGGCCATCGCCATCGGAATCCTGGCCGTCGTCTTCGTCCGCACTGTCTTCGTCCGTGCCGTCTTCTTCCGTGCCGTCCGCACCGTCGCCGGTATCCTCACCCGCTTCGTCCTCCTCGGACGAGTACGGGCCGCGGGCCTTGCGGGTCGGCGGGAAGCCGGGGTCGGAGTCCTCGAACGGGCCGCCCATGTACCAGCGATCTCCCACGCGGGAGAGCAGCATGATGTGCATCGGCTTCTCGATGTTGTTTTTCAGACCTTCCACGGTCTGCGGCAGGTTCTCCAGCTCTTGCTGCGCCTGCATCGGATTCATCTGGCCGTTGGCGGCCTGCGTCTCCAGCTGCGTCTTGCGGAAGCGGTAGAAGCGGCCGTGATCCAGTTCGCAGCGCCACTTGTAGCGCACCCACGCCTTGTCACCCTGAACCCACACATCGTCGAGTTCCCACTCGATCACGCGCATGCACAGAATCAGCGTGCGGTCCTGCTGGCGGTACCACTCGCGCGTCGGGCCCGGGCGTGAGCACCAGACCACATCCACGGTGTTGTCCGACTGCCACGCATAAATCGCTCGGCGCGCCAGCGCTTCGGGAGTCGCTCCGCCGCACTCGCTCTCCGGCGGTGTGTAGCCGGGGTCGGTCACCGGGCGGTGGTCGTCAATGGTGACGCCGTCGGAGTTGTAGTTCGGATCCCAGTCCGGGTTCTCGTTATGGAACGGCTGGTTGATTGCGTACCAGCGACGGTTGGCGTGGCGTTCCAGCAGCATCACATGACGGGCCTGCTCGATCTGCGCCTTGATGCTCTCGACGTGATCGGCCTCGCTGGCCCTGATCATCGCGATCGCCATGTCGGACTTGCCGGCCGCCTTCGCCTCGGCCACCACGCGTGCCAGATGGTGCCGGCGGTAGGTGCCGATGTCGAAGTGGACGCGCCACTGGTACTCCACCCAGGCGCGCGTGCCGCGCTGCCAGACGTTGCCGATGATGTACAGGTTGACGCGCAGCGCCTTCACGTACACGGGGTCGGTGTTGGCGAGCTCGCGCAGGTCGCCGGGCATCGTCGAGTAGCGGATCTCGTCAGGCTGGTCGTTCTTCCAGGCTTCGAGAATGCGGCGGACGACGTCGTCGGGCTTTTCCCCGCCACAGGTGGACTCATCGGGAACGCCGGGCTCGTTGTCGCCGGGGTCCTGCAGGCCATCGCCGTCATTGTCGGTCGCGCCCTCGTCGGCCGGCTGCGGCAGCGGATCGACCAGCTGTTCGATGAACCAACGGCCTTCCACGCGCACGAGGTGTACCCGCTGGACGGCCTGCGAAATCTGTTCACCCAGGGTTGCGCCCACGTTGTCCGCGAATGCGTTGGCCACATCCACGGCCCGGCGCTGGGCTTCCCGGTCGCCGCCGGCCTCGCTGGCCCGGACGCGCGCCGCCTCGACCAGGGCGTTGCGGAAGCGTTTGGCGTCGAGCGTGGCACTCCAGCGCAGCAAGACCACTGCCCGGTCGCCGCTGATTTCGCCATCGCTTTCGACGTGCGCCCAGGCGACGGACAATGCCGGCAGCATCACCGACGGAGCCTGCGAGTGGTTGATCGCATCGTCGGCCAGCAGGCGCGCGAAGGCTTCTACGTCTTTCGCTACCAACGCCTTTGCAACGGCCGCCACAGCGGCCCGCGGCGATTCAGTACCGCGCTCGGGCGCCAGCGGAGCCTCCGCGTCGGCTTCCTGCGCCGCGACTGGTGCCACTCGCACCAGCGCAGCCAGCAGCAGCAACGGCAGCAACGTGGCCATGGCGATCCTAATCAGGTTGCAACGCATCAATATCCTCTCGTCAGCTCGGCTCGTTCGGATGGTCGCTCGTGCGTCCACGGCGGGTCGGGATGTGTCGCTACGCGCGCACCCGTACCATGGTAGCGCATGGTAGCGTCCCGATCCCTCCATTCCACAACCTTGCCCGCCGGCCTGGCCCCTGGAAAATCGCCACGAATCGCCATGAAAATTGTCTGCATCAGCGACACCCACGGCCGCCACGACGCCGTGACCGTGCCCGACGGCGACCTGCTGATCCACGCGGGCGACTTCATGGGAATGGGCACCAGCAGCCTGCGGGACTTCGCCGCGTGGTTCGGCGGGTTGCCGCACGAGCACAAGATCCTGATCGCTGGCAACGGGGAACCGCTGTTCGAATCGTCGCCCGCCAACGCTCGGGCTGCGCTTGCAGACGGGTGTCCGGAGGCGATCTACCTGCAGGACAGCGGCTGCAACGTGGCGGGCTTCCGCCTCTGGGGCACGCCGTGGCAGCCGAAATTCGTTGGGTCGTTCAATCTCGGCAGCGGTCGCGAACTCGCCGAGAAGTGGACGCTGATTCCGGACGACACCGACATCCTGATCACCCATACGCCGGCGCACCAGATTCTCGACCGCACCTCGCGCGGGTTACACGTTGGTTGCCCGCACCTGCGGACCACGGTGCTGGAGCGTGTGCAACCGGCCTTGCACGTCTTCGGGCACGTCCACGACTGCCATGGCGAGCACGTCGAGGGGGGCGTCCACTTCGTCAACGCCTCCAGCACCGGGCGCGGCGGCATGAACGCGCCAATCATCTTCGACCTCGCGCCCCGTTGAGTCACCGTGCCCGCACATGCGAACGCCCGCGAGGAGTGGCTCGTGGGCGTCCGGATATCCCTCGGGTCCGATCAGCAGATTCGAGCGTGCGGCCAGAGCCCTCAACTGCTCAGGCCGTAAAGGCGGTCATGTTGCGCTCAGGGTCTACCGATCACCCGACCTGGTGATCGCCGCTCGAACGTGGATACACTGTCTTGAATCGATCCGCCTGCATGCAGCTATGAACCTCCCCGATCCGCTCCTGTGCCTTGTCCTCTCAATCGCTGGGACCGCATCAGCGAGCGTGCTCACGACGCGATGGCGAAGTACGGCGAGGTACGCGTTGCTGGTGTTTCCGGTGGCGGCGTTGGTTGTGCTGGTCATACACGAGTCGTACGTCTGCATTGAGGCGCGTTACGAGGACTTCGCATTCCTCTTGGGCACCATTGCGGGGACGTGTGCGGCCGTTCCGTTGTCCGCTGTTCTTTGGTTCAGGTGGCCGGAGGCCTTTGCTCAGGTCCATGAGTGGTTCCGCCGTAGACCAGTCGCTTTCGCTCGTGGGGTCGATGAACACGGTAGCCCGAATGCCGTCCGAAAGAACGAGGTCGGCCGCCCGCACTACCTCCGGGTCCTGTTGCTGGTGACCTTCCTCAGCTGGATGTCGGTCGGCCTCGCGATTCAGTGCAAGCCGTTCGACTACGGAATCATGGAGAGCAAACCGGATAGTGCGTACCGCTCCGGCAATCTCGGGTTGTTCAACTCGGCGATGAAGGTGCTGCGGTTCGAAAACGACGGGCTACCTGACGGTGTGCGCCCCGGGATGACCTTGAGGGAGTTGGCACCGCGCCTGGATCTCGATCCGGACGAGTTCGTGAGCGAACGAGACTGGTGGAACGCAGACTCGTATTTCGTTGTCGAGATCAGCCCGGATCGTCGGTCCTGGGTGGTCGGTTGCACCATTGCGAAGGAAGTCTCCCGGGAGCACTGCTATCCGCGCGAGATTCATCTCACCAGCAATGGCGTCTGGTCGGAGGTTTGGTAACGGATGTTGGCCTCCGACTAACCATCCTTATATGCACTCGCGGTCGCTCGCCGAGCCGGGCCTGTCGCGTGACAGTGCTGTGGACAGCAAACGGCCCGAACGGCGGGGCCGTTCGGGGCCGCATAGTGGATCTGACTGTGTCGCGACCCGTCACCGAACGCGGGCCGGCGGCGGTTGGCTATGCGGGGTCGGCCCGAAGGTCGCATGGCGACCCCGGATGGGGGTACAGTCAGAATGCGAATGCATCTGCCGTATGGTCCCGCATGACCGACTCCCCGCAACCGAATCCTGATCCCCGGCCACGGCCGTCGCCGCCGGATTCACCGCCCGGGCCGACACGGCTGGATGCAACGATGCAGGGCCCCGATGGTGGCCGTGTGAGCCCGCGAGCCGTGGGCGGCAGCGCTGGCAGCAGCAGGCGGCGCCCGGTGCCGCGAACCGTCGAACCCACGCAGCAACGCGACAGCGCGTCGAGTGCGTCCGCTCGCCAGCGCGCGACGCGGCCCGGCAGTCCGGCTGGTCCTGCATTCGCCGGCCGCTATCGGCTCGGCCCGGAACTCGGCCGCGGGGGCATCGGCGTCGTGCAGGCCGCCATCGACAACGAGCTACGCCGCGAGGTAGCGGTCAAACGCCTGCACACCACGGGCGGCCGACGGGTGGAGATGTTCATCGAGGAGGCCCAGATCACGGGTCAACTCGAACACCCGAACATTATCCCGCTCCACGATATCGGCACGGACCCCGAGGGCAGGCCGTGGCTGGCGATGAAGCGGGTACAGGGGCAGACGCTCACGGACCGGATCCGCCGGGACGCCCGTCGGCGCAATCCGCGCCTGCGCGGGGAAGACCTGGCGACGATCCTCGACCTGTTTCTCAAGGTCTGCGATGCGCTGGCCTTCGCCCACAGCCGCGGCGTGATCCACCGCGACCTGAAACCGGACAACATAATGATCGGGGAGTTCGGCGAGGTGATGGTGATGGACTGGGGCCTCGCCAAACCCGTCGGCCGCGCCGATACCGCGGAGGTGGACCCGCTGGGGCGACCGACCCCTGGCGTGCGCTCGTCCGGTGTTCGCACGACCACCAGCGGCACGTTGATTGAAACCGAACGCCGACTCGGCGAGTCCGCACACCAGACGATGGACGGTGCGGTGCAGGGCACGCCCGGCTACATGCCGCCCGAACAGGCATCCGGCCAGACCGACCGCATCGGCTTCGCCAGCGACGTGTTCGCGCTCGGCGCGGTGCTCTACCACATGCTCACGCTGCAGGTGCCCTACCACGGCGGCACCCTGCGCGACGTGTTGCTGATGGCCACCCAGCGTCGGTTGACCGCACCGAGGCGGCGGGCACCGGCACGCGGGATCCCGGTGGAACTGGACGCAATCGTGATGAAGGCGATGGCGAAGCGGCCGGAGGATCGCTACGTGCGCGTGCACGACCTGGCCGACGACCTGCGCGCGTGGCGCAATCACCTGCCGATTCAGGCGCGGCGCGATGGCCTCGTGGTGCGAATGCGCAAGTGGTCGCGCCGCAACCCGACGGGCACGGCCGTGCTGGCAGTGACGCTGCTGTTCGTGCTGGTTGGCGGGGCGGTTTCGTCGGTGCTGATCGCGCAGGCGGCGGAAGCAAAGGCGCGGGCCGATGCGTCGGACGCTGGCCGGTTGGCCGCGGAAGAATCCGCCCGTGCCGCCGAACGCGAAGCGGCGCTGGAAGCCCGTGCGCGCGAACAGGCCGAACAACTGGCTCGCGTTCGCGACCTCGCACAGAAGGGCCGGATCGAAGACCTGCAGCGCGAACTCGATGTCAAGCTGACCGCCCAGCGTGGCGAGGCGATGGACCGCTTCGATGCCCGCCTCGGTGCGGCCCGTGAGCGTGGTGTGCCGGCGGTGGAGTTCCTCCGGTCGCTGTCGCGTTCCGAACGCGGCGAGTACCTGGAAGCGTTCGAACGCGCGCGCCGACTGCACGATGCTAACCCCGATGCGATTTCGTTCAGCGACACCGACCAGCTCTGTCACTCCATGATGCTGGCCTGGCAGGATCCATCCGACCCACGCCCGATGCGCTGGCTGACGGAACTCGTGGATCGGTCTCCTGATGAGTCGGTGCCCGTCTGGTGTCGCGGGGTGTTGAATCATGCCCACCAGAACTGGCAAGCCGCCGAGCAGGACTTCACGACGGCGCTGCGGATGGAGCCGGAGCGGGCGGAACTGTGGGCCAACCGGGCTCTCGCTCGCGCGCAATCAGGTGCACTTGACGGCGCCGAGTCCGACGCGCGTGAGGCGTTGCGGCTGGCACCCGACTACCTGAACGCTCGCACCGCGCTGGGTGGTGTGCTGTACGCGAGCCAACGATTCACCGACGCGATCGCCGAGTACGATGTGGTGCTCGCGGCACGCCCGGATCACATGCTGTCGCGGTTGATGCGCGCGCGCTGTCACCTGGAAACCCGACAGTTGCTCGACGCCATGCGCGACTACGAAGAAGCGATCCGCCAGTACCCCGATGAGCCTCGTACCTACCTCGAACGGGGAGCCGCGTTCGAATCGCTCAACCGGCGCGACAAGGCCATCGAGGACTACGGTCGTGCCATTGCGGCAGCGCCCGGTTCTGCGGAGGCGTGGGCTCGACGTGGCCTCTGCCGTTACCACCTCGGCAATCACGCCCAGGCCGCCGATGACCTTCGGCAGGCGGTCCGGCTGGAACCGGGCAACAGCGGCACCCATCTCCAACTCGGCATCGCGCTGGCGAAGTGTGGAGACGCATCCGGTGCGCGGGCTGCGTTTGCCGACGCTGAACGCACCGCCCGGAGTCCCGCGGAGCGCAGTCACGTCCAGCAGACCCGCCGCGACCTCCTTGGCGATTGACCCGGACGCGCCATGATGGATTTCGATCGGCCCCGACCCGACCACCTCGCCCCGCAGTACGGCGAGCAGTTCGCCGACGAGTCGGTGGTGCGTGCCTACCGCTGCCGACCGCCGTACGCGCGCGAGACCGTGGATGTGTTGCTGCGCCACGTCGTCGGCGAGCCCGCTGACGCAGCGGTGCTGGAGGTAGGCTGCGGCACCGGCGATTTCACCGGCATGCTGGCGCCGCGGGTGCGACAGATTGATGCGGTGGAACCGGCCAGCCGGATGATCCGCGCTGCACGCGAGCGGCTGACCCGCGATGCGTCCGTGCCGCACGATCGGGTGCGATTCATCGAGAGCGGAATCGAAGACGCGCCGGTGCAGCCGCCGTACCAGTTGGCGGTTGCAGCCGAGAGCCTGCACTGGACCGAATGGAGCCTCAGCCTGCCGCTGATCGCCCGTTCGCTGGTGCCCGGCGGAAAGCTGGTCTGCCTCGCTCGTACGTTCGAGCCGCGCCCGTGGGACGACGAGATGCATGCGCTGTATGCGCGCTACTCCACCAACCAGGACTACGAGCCGTACGACCTGATCGAGGAGTTGGAGTCACGTGGGCTGTTCCGTCCGGTCGCCCAGGAACACGCCGCCCCGGCATCGTTCGAACAGACGATCGACGAGTTCATCGAGTCGTGCCATTCCCGCAACGGCTTCTCGCGCGAACGGATGGAGTCCGCCGCCGCTGCCGCGTTCGATGATGCGGTGCGCCGTGTGCTGACGCCGCACTGTCACGCCTCGCCGCAGGGTCCGGTGTTTACGCCTGGTGCGGCACCGTGCTGGATATCGGCATCCCGCTTGACCCGACTGCCAGCTGAGACGGCGCTGGCGCTCGGCGGGCGAGGCGAATGGTATGGTTCGCGAACTTCACTCGGTCGCGATGCGAACGGAGACAGGCATGCAACTCTCGCTCGATGGAACGCGCTCGCTGGTCTGCGGCAGCACGCAGGGGATCGGCCTCGCGTGTGCGCAGGCGCTGGCCGAAACCGGCAGCCGGGTGACCCTGATCGCGCGCGATGCCGGTCGGCTGGAAGCGGCGCTGGCCACCCTGCCGACGCCGAACGATCAGTCGCATTCGTTCCTCACGGCTGACTTCCGCGACCCTGACGCGGTACGCGAGACCGTTGATGCCAGCGTCCGCGAAGACGGCCCGATTCACGTGTTGATCAACAACACCGGCGGACCGAAAGGCGGCCCGATTCTCGATGCCGCGGCCGACGAGTTCATCGACGCGATGCGGATGCACATCGTCGCCAGCCACTTGCTGGTTCAGACGCTGGTGCCCGGCATGCAGGCCGCGAAGTTCGGTCGCATCGTGAACATCATCTCGACGTCGGTGAAAGAGCCGATCCCCGGACTCGGCGTATCCAACACCACCCGCGGTGCGATGGCGAGCTGGGCCAAGACACTGTCGCGAGAACTCGCGCCACACGGGATCACAATCAACAACATCCTGCCGGGCTTCACCGAAACGGGTCGGCTGGAGTCGATCATCGCGACGCGTGCGGAGAAGCGTGGCGTGAGCGCCGACGTGGTCGCTGCGGAGATGCGGGCCAGCGTGCCGATGGGACGCTTCGCGGAGCCGGACGAGATTGCCAACGTGGTGGCATTCCTGGCATCACCGCTCGCGTCGTACGTGACGGGTACGAGCATCCCCGTTGACGGCGGCCGCGTGAACAGCATCTGAGGGCGCACGGCGCACCACCGGTCAGTCGCCGGCATCGTCGCCGAAGGAGTCCCAGAGGTCGACCAGCGCAGGGCCCTTCGGTATCTGGTCAGGGGCTGCCTCCAGGTGGGCGGCGTCCTGGCTCGGCTCGGGCTCCGCCCGAGCAGGCCGGCCGCTTCTGCTCGGGCGATGGGGAAGGCGAAATCCGTCGCAGCGTCAGGAACACCAGCGGTTCAGGCTCACCTGATTGTGCGACGAGAACAGCTGGCTGCGTATCGCTGGAATCCCCAGAACGAAGCGAACCCACAGCAGAGGTGTGCCGTGGGTCCGCAATCAGACGGGCGCGAATGATGACAACCGCGACTCCGATTACTGGTTGTACTCGACCTTGAAGCGGTAGATCGTGATGTCCTTGTTCGTCTCGGCCTTGAAGCGCTCAATCAGGGCGCCAAGGTCGGTGAACTGCTGGATCCCGTTGTTGCCAACCAGCAACTGCGCCAGGCGGGCGCGGCGAATCGCGTCGAGACGGTCCGGCTCGACCTTCTCGGGATCGACCTCGGCATCCGGGCGGTCACTCGGACGCAGGCCCAGCGACCGGTAGATCAGGTAGGCCGACTCGGTCTCGCCGCGGCGATCACCCGAGAACGTCTCGCGGGCGAGTTCGGCCAGTTCGGTCCGTGCGGCCATCAGCATGCACTGACGATGCAGCGACCCTTCGCCGTTGGACATGGTGATGCCGGCCACGTCTTCGTCGGCCGCGAACCACGAGGTGGTCGCCAGTTCCAGACCGTGCGTCTCGGCGGTTACATGGAACGCGTGCGACACGAGCAACTCACGCGCCTCGCGGGTAGCGTTGACGCGACGGGCGACGCCCGAGCCGAGCGCCGTACCGATCAACTCGTCGGCCGGGTCCTGGCCGCGCAGCGTGGCGGCCAACTGCTGGATACGAGCAGCCGTCCAGGTCTCGCCGCTGTCGCCCGAGAGCAGCGAGCCACTGGCGCCCTGCCCGCCGAGTTCTTGTGCCACGCGATCCAGCTGGGCAGCCAGCGCGGCCGCATCCAGCTCGACGATCTCGGCAACGCGCGCCCACAATACGCGGCGAATCTCTTCGGCGTACTCGCGGGCGACCTCGTCGTAGACGGTGTCGAGGTAGTCATCCATCGCCGCGTCCGACACCTCTTCGGGTGCGGGCGTCGGCTGCTCATGGCGGTCAAGCAGCATCACGAGGTACAGGCCCACGTCGTTGGCGCCGAGCGGTTCCGACCACTGCCCCGGCGTGAGGTCACGCAGGATGGCCGAGATGCGCGCGCCACTGATGCGGTGCGAGGCAAAGTCCCACTTGCCGGCGTCGAGGAAGAACGGCACCTCGTCGGCGAGTTGCTCGTTGTCGCGCAACTCCTGCATGGTCATGCCGCG
>WURV02221693.1:0-10412 GCA_011762755.2 Epimenia babai
TACAACAGTCGTATGTTGTGTATGATAGTGGCTGACCTCGGTAACTACAACAGTCGTATGTTGTGTATGATAGTGGCCGACCTCGGTAACTACAACAGTCCTCGCCTCGGCTCAGATCTAGTGGCTGTTGTTAAGGTGACAGCCGAGGCATCGAATGGCGAAGTTGGCTTCATATCTACCGATGACATCACCGTAGATGAACCAGACATTGGCACATCTCCAGTTTGTCCATTATATACATATTTTTGATTTCATCGCTGCCGTTTATAATTTTGATTAATCGCTAATTCTACCGATATTTGTCTGATATTTCTAGACGAACGTGTCTAGTGTTAATGTTCTCTCCGGCAGAAATAACTAGATTTGCTAGATGTCTGATATCTGGACATTGGATATATTCTAGACCAACATATTTCATATTTTTCAATTCATTTTTGGAGAAAGTCATATGAGAATTCTTTACCATGTTCTCCATATTCTTTACTTTATGTTTACACTTTCACATAAAGAATCTTGTACTGATGTGATTATTTTTTCAAACTTTTTTTCCCCATAGCCATTTATAAACTTTATATTTATATATATATATATATATATATATCATGCATATGTTACAGTATACACTGTTTTATCCATCAGGTATCATTGAAATTGAGGAGAGAGGGTACGAATGGTCGCGCTATAGTCTACTGGTCAATTCTCAGTCAAGTCCAATCCGCTACACCGGTCACAGAGATGGATGTCAGTCCCATGACGGGCTTCGTCAAAATGGACTCTGGTAAAAACGTCATTGAGACATAATCAATACTAGTTAATTATCGGGTATTATTTGTGTGGTTTAATATTGTAAGAAGAGGTCTAAAACTGAAAACTTCGGTGGTGGTGGTGGCGGCGGCGGCGGCGGCGGCGGCGGCGGCGGCGGCGGCGGCGGTGGTGGAAGTTTTTGGGATGTTGTCGGTGACATGTAGATGTACCAACGATTTGTTCCATCCATCAACACTGCGTACACATAAGAACCTTAATTCCAACTTTTCATGCTGCTGAACTGGTTGGCCAGGTGTTTGTGAATACAATTGATGTGGATAGCATTAGCAGTGTGAGTTTAGCTCGCTTCTGGACCGGGCCAGACGACTCATACAACACTAGAATAATGTACCGAGAATTCATTTTGTTTTTCACTAATTCTTCATAGTGACTATGACGATGGTGACTTTGCCTGCATAGGATTTCCTTTTTTCGATATTTGTTCTACTTTCCACCGTATTATTCGTAATCCATTTCATGCTCACTGTAAATGTACATAGTTGTATCTGACATTGATCTGTATTACCTGTATACTGTTAGATGTTAATTTTATATAATTTAAGTAATTATATTATAGCCTTAGACCATTAGGCTATTGTTTCATGTAAAGTGTGTTTGACAGCTCTTCTAATAATTACACTTTAAACAAATAAATTTCATTTTATTTTCATTTCATTATTATTTCTAGCGATTCTGCGTAACCCAATGATACACGTACGTTTATACAATCGTGAATAAATCGGTTTTCAGTTCCTAAGTCACCCCCTCTGGCATACACTCAGATTGCTTTCTACATCTACGATCTGACGGACATGGGTGCTATGATTGACACTGTGCTGGTAAGCCACAATATAGAAATTAACCCTTTCAATGCCAAAATGTCTACATTAGTGAATATGCAGCGTAATTATAGTTGTGAATCATGCTTTTCGGGTTCACAGGTGAAATCTGAAAATTAACTAATGTTTTTATATATAGAGCGGACTAGGTTAAAATGAAGTAAATATAAAATATACTGCACTTTTAAGCCATTTGCGCATCGTGCCAAATGATGGTCTAAAATGGGTCATCGGAAAAGGCAGCTCCATAAGACATTAGCAAGCCCTCACTAATTTATTTTTCCCAGTGCTTTTTGATTCATGTAGTCACAAATAGAATTTCCTGGTACATACTTAAGTTGACCAGAGCGATAGAAAAACTCCATTGGTATTGGCGGGATTCGAATCTCTACCCTCTGGTTCGTAGGCCAGTGAATACCCACTGAGTTATGCCGTTCCAAATTGAGGTTCCTGTCTGTTCCTAATGTTTGGTCTTTTACAGAACTTGCGTATGCCTAAATAGCATTTTGTAAAGGTTTCATGCCACATTTATTTTTGAAAGGTCATTGAAAACACTTTGTTGCATCGCCATATTTGGGATGGAATATTATGGACAGAATTTAGCATTTCGGATAAAAATAGAACCTATCAATGTATTAAAGTTGCATGTTTATTTCTCAAGCATGAGAATGACAATACCCTTGCAGGAGGTGAGATCAATCTGTGATAAATTCGCGGCACGAGGCCTCCCGAACTACCCCCGCGGCATCCCCTTCACTTTCTGGGAGCAGTACCTCAAACTTCGCTTTTACCTCCTTCTCGCTCTCCTCCTTATCATTGGCGTGACGTTTCTCGTCCTCCTCGTGGTCTTCATGAACTTTTGGATCGCTGTCATTGTTGTGAGTCATCCGTTATTCTTGTAAGTTTGCAATATTGCCATCGTTGTTGTAAGGCAACCAGATTGTAGGCATGTATTCAGGCTCTGCCATATCACAATAATTGTTGCATGTCCATCAGTGTGGCTCTTTGAAAGTTATTGAGATTAACCAACAGCAGCATTATGACAGGTGTACTGATTGAGTTTGTTTAACCGGTTTGTTTCGTGTGATATTGGTAGTTTCAAGTGATAACGTCCATCATATGTATGTTGTGAGTGCGGTCAACCGTTTTGTTCCATGGGACGATGGTAATTTGAAGTGATTTAGTGATATTGGTCTGTCACATGTCACATGTTGCAATTGTGGGTGATTGTTTCGTGCGATATTGGCAGTTCAAAGTGATGCAGTCTATGACATGAATGTTGCGAGTAAGACTGTTTGGTATTTCATCCGACAGTGACTATTTTCAGTAATTTATTCCCTAACATATTCGTTGCAGGTGGGGGTCATAGCGTCTACCATGATCGAGTTGTTCGGGGTCATGGGTATGAGCCATATCAAGCTTAGTGCCATCCCCGCCGTCATCCTCATCATCTCTGTGGGCCTCGGCGTTGAGTTCACTGTACATATCTGCATGGTAAGTGCACCATCATGCACGAGTAACATGAATATTGCGAATTTTGAGTTGGGTTGTTATTAATTCAGACTGTTACCCGATGAGCTGTTCAGAATTTCTCAGCCTCGATTTTTACACTCTGCATTGGTTTGAATTCAATCTTAGAGAGATGTTAATGGAAATATTGTGCTTTTAATTTGGCTAGTTTAAATTGTAAATGTTTCTCGTGATGTAGAAATTCATTCCCTAACATTATGTTATGGAAACTGCCTTTCTTAACACATATTGAAAGAGCTTACCGAATGGTTTATTAACTATTGTCTTCTGTGAGAGGTTCCCAAAAATAACATTACCTACTGCCTGCCCTCACACAGAAATAGTCCTAATCATTGTATAGACTCCGAAATTTATTGCAGTTTTGACTAGGTGGTAACACAACTTTATGTTTACCTTCAGGGTTTCATGACATCCATCGGGTCACGGAACCACCGCATGTGGGTCTCCCTCACCCACACAGTATCGCCAGTGATCCACGGGGCTGTGTCCACCTTCCTTGGCATCATCATGCTCGTTGGCTCAGAGTTTGACTTCATTGTCAAGTAAGTCAAGCAGCATGCTTTCTAGCAATTCCTGTATGGACATCGCCAATCATTCAGCTTCCTGCTAATTGAAATGTTGTTTCTATGAGGCAACGGTGAATTAAATTCCATGTAAAAATGAAATGGAATGAAATTTTATTTATTTATAGTGCCCTTTTAACACATGGCTATCAAAGACAGTTTAAGAGTTGACAGAAGATACATTATACACACTGTACTATCACTATGAAACCATCTTGATAGTCTCACAGACAATCTCATGGCTCGTCTCGAAATTCTATAACTACAGTCTTACACCCTTTAATCTGTATCAGCAGTAGGGCGCATTATTTTAGTGTGGAACTAAATGAGACTTTTAAGTTGTATCTTTATACAAAAAAGGGATTATTCCACCTAATGTAGTAAACTTGAGATATGAAAGTTCGTTTTATCTTAATCTCGGTGTACGGAAAATCTGTTGACTCTTTTTTCTCCTGTTTATCAGGCAACCTACACTTGTCTCTCGAATATCTTTATGAAATGAATGAAATGATATATAGTTCATCTCGCGGTGCACTGTCAGGGACACCTGTATAGTTAAAATGTTCTAGGGCTATAAATTCAGATCAACAGATAAATTACGCATTATGAGTGAATAATAGTTTCATAATTATAAATATTTATTTGAGCAGATGTTGCAGTGTCCTTTGTCGAAGGGAAGGTATAGAACACAGTTTAATTCATTCTTGTTTATGGTTTATCTTATCCATAGGCTAACGGTGTATGCCGAAGGTGTGGGGTTTATGGGATGTGTATAGGGTAATGGATTAGTGCAATGGAGAATCGAATGGAGTGTTTAGGACATTAAAGTAAAATGGTCCTTTGTATGCAGATTGCAATGCAGCTATTCTCTGTTAAATATTTTTAAAGGTTTGATACTCGGATTGCTATGTGTTGGTATGATGATAGGCACGTAAATAGGTTACATAAAACCATTCCCCGTCTTTGTTCTGTTATTGCCCATTAATTTGATGGGATCTGATATTGCTCTATTCAAATTTCACTATCTCATTAAATAGCTTGATCTTTGCACGTTACATTTACAACGTATCCCAGTGTGGGAATTTCCCTTTTCCGAGTTTTATGTCGCAATAAACATTTTAATGGACTATTGTTTATGTATTTTTTAAGGGAAACGTTTATGTAACCTATTTTGATATCATAACTGTTCGGATGTGTTTCACGTAAACAAATCAACCTTCTCCTTGTGATACAACAAAAGAGATAAATTATCTGTTATTATGCCGATATGATGGCAGTTATTTTTTAAGCACTGTGATGGACTGTTTGTTGATTATGTACAAATAAATAATTTACAGTGCGTGTCATTTACACGTAAACTGATTTTGATCTAGCTCCCCAGAGACACGATAGTTTACTACAGGGGCACCCGCTTTTTCTCCTAACGCAGCCTTCTCACATAATTAGTTTATTTAGACACGAAGGCACGTGTGGTGACGGATGCGTTACATCTCCACCAGTCATCAGGATATACTATTTAAAGAATCTATCTTCTCTAGCGATAAGCGAATTGCCATTAATCGTCCTGTCTGTAAAGTGTTACATCTTACGCAGATATCTGTGGGTGTTAGCAACTTGGGTGGCGCTACATGAAGTTATAAACACATTTGATGTACCACTTTATGCAGTCTAAATATTTACATAACGACCCGAGCTAACCGCTATGCCACCGAGATCTTAATTTAGCCAATTTTCCATTATTAAGTTCCGCCTTTCACAGTAACTCAAACAGAAACGGCGCGCTAATGAATTGAGATTCGAGTTTTTCCATCAACGCAGCAGTCAGGGAACAAAATACATCCGATCAAAACTTCATATTTTACGAGGCCCATCTCACTATTATATATATATTTATCAAAGTGTGAACGGATAACTTTTTTTATAAAATGGTTATGGATGTTTTGTTGCTAGCTATTTGAACAGCAGCGAATAAAGTAATAGTATGTTTATTACTACGTAATGTACGCGCCTGTGGAACAGATGCATTCATCGAGACCACCCACATAGTAGCCCACCCCAAGGGCCTACTGCCAACAGGATGCTAGCATTCTTGAAAACAGCTTTTATTAGCCACTAAATAAATCTCTTTATTGCAGTCAACACTGATGAATGGATTCTATGGGATTTTCTGGCTGAAGTGATATTAATTTTTGGTGTATGAAGTTGGTTGAAATTGGTTTTCTATACACTATTAAGTTAATGCTCTGAAAACAGCATTGTGTCCTTAATCTTTATATTAACAAACGGATTTAAAAAAGTTTTAGACGGTTATTTTTACTTGCTCAAGTGCGGAGCGAACTGTTGGGAACAAAGTGTATTATCTAGTACTCGTATTGAGCTACTTTCTACATTATGCAAAATAAACTTACTTTATGGACCACAGAAATGGGGGTCTTCCGAGGTTATAGTAACTTTAGGCATATTGCCAGACATATAAAATTATAATCCCTGATTTTAACGATTTTTATCGTTAACATTGTTATAATTAACATGTAGACGGAACGAAACTGAAACTGAATTGAAAGAGACACTGATCTTACGGAAACTTACATGTCCAATACAAAACTGTAGAAAGAACAGCACTATTGCATCTAACCATGCGAGCAGGATGAATTCTAATAAAATAACGAAAATTTCGGTTTTGATACTTTTTATTTGCGCCTCAGACGATACATTATTGCAACAGGACTATAGTTAAACAACCACTCAGGGACAAAAACGCTTTCGCTCTGCAGACAGGAGCAATTTATATAAATTCCAGCGCGTTTATCTCTAGACCATCAAGTTCATATTATTATCACATCAAATTTTTTTCATCGTTATTTAGAATAATTATACACTCTGCGTTGATGCGATGGTTTATTGTTAATGTTAACATATTGCCACACAACGTTTTGTAAGCAGTTACGTGCTGAAGAAATTATGTAACAATACTGGGTCGCTACAAATAGCACAATGAATACATGATATAAATTATTAACGAATAATGAAATAGCTGAATAAATATGGTTTATCAAAAGGAGATATTTGTCAAGAATAAGTGGCAGTATTGTCGTTTTCAGTTTCGAGGTTACGCATATTGACAATTGCGGTTTTAGTCCTCTGAAAGGATCGATACTGAGCTGTCGAATGTCGTCTGCTACTGTCAACATTTCCTAAAGTGGGAGGTCTGTGACTCAACATGGCCGCCAAATTCACCGATGCAAAAATGCTGCAGTTCATATTCAATATTCTCGCCACTCCTATTTTTATGTAGATAATATGTAAACACCAACGTGCTGCATATTTTATTGGTTTATATGGCATTTACTGGGAGCTTGTGGTAAACAACAGATGCGGACAGTTGGCAACTGTGAAGCTAGTCTCTAGAGTTTATGTAAATATCATACTGAATGCTCTTCATTATTCCATATGTTTGCGCCGCTGAGGCTCCACACGTGTGAATGAAACATCGTACGCTGGTTCGTTCATTATATGCCTTGAGAAACTTCCTCCGTGATCTCAAATTTCATTGGTTATATTTAACCGTGATTCCAATTAGGTATATTTGAAGCATATCATTCAGTATTTCCTTGGTCTCTCATATCTCAAACTTAGATTGTACTCTGATTGAGATATTTAATGGAGGCAACCTTTCTTGATTGACAGGTACTTCTTTAATGTTCTGGCAAGTCTCATCCTTTTGGGTATTTTCAACGGTCTCCTGCTCCTTCCCGTCTTACTATCTGTTATCGGTCCACAAGCAGAGGTGAGATTAAATCAATTCACAATGTGTCACAGTAGATAAATATCTACGTACAAATTTAGGTGCATGCGTACCTACGTACATGTGCATGCATACGTAAATAGAGAGTGATATAAAGAACATAGTCAAATATTTTAGTAATGACATTTATGCAGAATAAGTTAAGGTATTAATTAACATATTTATGTAGTATATACATCAAGGACTACATAGCAAATTATCTCATTCTGTAAGATAGTGAATTTAAACAATAAATTGGAAAATCTGAATACATCCTTGATCGTCATTGCTTTCCTACACCTCGGATCATTGATGTTCCTTACGTAGGTACGGCCAAAGAATGGAGGAAACAGTATTTCACCACCGACTCCCGAGCCAATTCGGCAAAAACCGAGAAGACGTGGTGACGCTCCAGATATATCTCTGTCGACAATATCGGAGGAACCGACCCAATATTCATCGCAGATTGTCGTCACGCCGGAAGTCGTAGTTGAGACGAATACAGCCAGAGCAGAAGGATCCAATAGCGGCAGCAGAGAAGTAAGTCATGAAGTTAGAGAAGTTCGAAAAACAGATTGTTGACCTTTTAACTGCCCACCAAGCACTTTCACAGAGCAGTATGATAATTTTAAATGTAAAATAAATCTTGCAGCAGGGTCATTCGGGTCTAATTACGCTGCATCAACGGTGAAATTTTGTCTGAAATGTACAGTCAGTAATCCTTTAAGGTACAGTATTGATTGCAAATTACAAACATAGATCCCTTATAATGTTTTGATGGATTTTTTTGCAGTTTTATCAACTAAAAGAAATACCCCGAAACAGCAGATGGCGAGGGTCAAGGCTACTATAGATCCATTATAATGTTTCGATGGATTTTTTTCAGTTTTATCAACTAAAAGAATCACCCCGAAACAGTCAGATGACGAGGGTCAAGGCTACAGCTACTGTTAAAGTTGAAGTCGAGACCCAATTACCCGGTAGTTGGCTATTCTTCTGTCGAATAGACTCTCCCATAAAAATACTTTAAAAATTACAAAAGTTGATGTAAGAACTTCTGTCTTTAATTTATATTGCTAAGAATAAAAACTTGAGCTTATTCATTAATAAGTGATAAGTAACTTAGAATTTGAAAAGATTAGCAATATTTAAACCAGTTAACCACACAATAATTACAATGTATTAACAATCTGTACTCGAAGGTAGATATAACAAACTATGTATGCAATAGATGGCAATTTTAACTTTGATGTAACTGCATGACGGCAATTTGAAAATTTCACTGTTTATAGGTAAATTTAGAAATACTTCATTTTCTTAGGACCAATGAAAAACTTAAGTTTACTAGACTTTTGTCTTTTGATAGCAACAGAAATTGAGGGTGTCTATTTCAGGAAATTGTCAACCAACCAGTTTATGCCGTTTAATGTCAGTGCACTAGCACTGCTAAGAACTGTTAGTTGCAAAACTAACAAAAAATTACGCACTGTATCATGCAAAATATTGTTGATAACAGTTTTATGATTAAGTCACTGGTAGAGGGAGACTACAATGTATGGCCTTAAGAGTAGTAGTTGTGTCCCTTTGGTTTAAATAACATTCACTGGTAGATTGTAAAAATGATTAAAATTACTAAATGCCTTTTTTAGGCCTTATTCGATACATGTATGATCAAATAATGTTTCATACTTTCCCGATTATTCTAAATTTTATTTCCCAATTGAGTATTACAGTAAATGTAACACTGTCATTCCCTCCCTTCAACTGTTTTTCTTCGAGTAACCTGAATGGACATTCTTAACTGGCATGCTAAAAAACTAAATGCTTGTTTTTGCCAAAATTTTGTGGTAAAATGATGACATGGGGAGGGGTTTACATTTAGCCAAATCAAAATATTTCTATAAAATATTTAAAGTTGCTACATTTTCTTACTGTATCTCCAACTAATTGCCCTGCTATTTTTAGGTTACATCCAGGAAGGTTGTGGTGAGAAAGGCAGCAAATCGGAGCATATTGGCAGCCACAGCCGCATGGGGTCTAGCGACAATTTTACGGGATCCAGCAGTGGTACTAGCTGTACCAGTCACAGCGTTAGCTGTATGTGCACCGAGCATGGTGTTAATGAGACCTGTAGCCAGCGTAACCGTAATCAGGGTTGTGATGCTGAACACACTTACAAGAGCAAGAGACGGAAGCCACAGCTGGACTTAACTAGTTCTGTTACTGAAGACACTAGCCACGTATAGGTAGGTAAATAGAAAAATTCTTATATAAAAGCGAATCTCCATTCCCATCTGTGTACATTTAATCAGGTAGATAAGCCAAAAAGAAAAGTACGAATTTGCCTTTTCCACATAATCTTAAGTGGAATTGAAATGCCACCTTGCTGAAAACTAAGCAAATTTTAAGATGACATGTAATGAAAAAATCACCAGAAATCCATTTGTTATTTTTGCAAGATACACCATAATATTGTTAATTTGATGTTTCCTTGGGATTCATCATGCTTTTTGCCTTGTACGCTTTTATCAAATTACTGCGTTTCATTTTAGTACGTACGTATACAGTATTTTGTCTGAGCATGATAAAATCCAGTATTTATCAGCGCCGTGTGAGATGCACATTTTGGAATCGCGAGATAAATTTCTGTCTACCATGAAAACTAAAATTCATGCAACATCCAATCAAAAATACGTTACTCCGCTCACTAGATGCCACAAATAATATAGATGTTCCTAATTTATATATACGGTATTTAATACAGTAATTATAGTATACTTGTGTCGATATGTGTTTATAATATGTATACCGTTAGTTTCTGTGGGTACCCAAGCCCTGTGACATTTATGGGTTATGTACCAAGTCTGGAGAGTATATATACATACATATATA
>WURV02221704.1:0-10411 GCA_011762755.2 Epimenia babai
GCACCAGACCGTTTATCTGGGGGTCGTAGGTTCGAGTCCCATCAGGGGTATAGGTTTTTTCCTGTGCATTTCTCTCCAGCCATCTTTCAAGGCATCGTTTGAGTTACTCCCTAATTTGACAACTTAACGACGCCTGGTTAGATTGATACATTTAACTCATAACGAACAACAATATAAAGGGTGTCAAAAATAAGTCGCCTAGATATACTAGCATTGGAAATGCTGCGTAGGAGATCTCAAGCACACCGTGTTTATCGATGGATCAAAACAGAACGCGTGATACGACCTGCCCTTGTGCAGTTCGTTCTCATATTTTATGTTACTTCCGTGGCCCCTCCAGCGAGATCGGCCAATCACAAACGTGAGACTACATAAATGTATTCCCGGTAAGCAATTTGCGCTCAGCTCAGTGACCGTAAGTGGTTCTTCAATAACATGGGAGAAATACAGAGAACGAAAATTTCCTTTCTTGGAGCATGACCCCACGACCTCCAAACACTAAGTTAAAGTTAAACTAAGCTACACAGATTTCCTGAAGTGTACTTTTTGCAATTGGTTTCTTAAAGGTAAGGCGCAACATGTATACACCACAAGTATCAGCTAATATAGGCGCTCAGATGGGGTTTACAGTGAATGTCGATGGCAGCAATTCGAGGCATATACAACCGATTCGACAGTCGTATATTACCCGTTAAAGACGATATCAAACGTCCACCCATTTTAACGATGGGTTCACTCCTGCAATCAAGGATAAATGACATTGTTGGCGATTATCGCTGAATAAGCCTGTTGTTATCCATTTCATGTTTTACTCTAAATGTAAAGGTTGTATCTAACATTGATCTGTATTACCTGTATACTGTTAGATGTTAATTTTCTATAATTTAAGTAATTACATTATAGTCTTAGACCATTAGGCAGTTGTTTGACAGCTCTGCTAATAAGTACACTTGAAACAAATAAATTTCATTTCATTTCATAAGCCGACCGGTGGGCGGTTACTGACCCGCAATCTTACGGTTACGAGTACAACAAAATCAACAAATCTAAGACCTCATTCCCTTCGAGTACATGGAAATTTAAATTCATAATCATGCTAATAATATACACGAATATACAATCACTGCAATGATCGACAAAAATTTTCGTGTGCGGAGTGGTATCGTCGCGTTACAAGGACATAGCCGTAGTGGTTCATGTCTCGCGGGAGAGAATACGCCGAAGAATATAATCCCGTGATTCGGGCAGATGGCGTAGCGGTCAAATGGTTGGACTTGAATATAAAATACGTCGATACCAACTCTAGCCAGAGTCGCCTATCACCTGTTGCGTTTTTCGGACAAGACGTGCTTTAAGCCCGTTTACTCACGTGGGTCTAAATAGTAGACTTGTACTGTCGTGATATAAGAACTTTCACTTTGCTGTGCTTCAGAGCCTTTCTGTGTGGTGTCAATGGCGTTTATCAAGAACTTTCACTTAGTTGCGACTGTGTTTCAGAGTCTCTCTGTATGGCCTTTAGGGCGTTTATCAAGAACTTTCACTTTGCTGTGGCTGTGCTTCAGAGCCTCTCTGTGTGGCCTCTAGGGCGTTCATCACTGCGCTATCTCATCATTTCATTGTAGATAATCATCAAATCCCTCGGACTTAGCCAAGTGTGCATATGTAGGCCGTCTGTAGGCGTTTGGCACCGATGGCGTCAATAGTCACCTCTTCGTCCAGACTCGGTGGGCTTTTCGCTAAGGTGTTTTTCTCAGTGGTCACTGAGGCTAATCCATTAGTCGTGTTAACCATACAGGCTACCTTGGTATAAGACCAATAATGACGCGGATACCGCTGTTATGTCCAGCCCATCGTTACATACACTACACATACGTCTCTACGTCTCGCCCATCGTTCTCTATCGTTGGCCCCTCTCTTTGGAACTCTCTATCGATAAATCTCCGCTGTGCACCTGACCTTCCAACCTTCAAGCTTCTCCTAAAAACTCATCTTTTCACCTTAGCCTACAGCGAGTAATTACTATGTGTAATTTTATTTTTATTATCGCCATTTTTCCTTTTACGCTTTTACATCTGATTATGAAACTTTTTTAACCCTAATTTTATTCGATTACAACGTGATTGTGGTTGCTTATTGTGTTGTTTTATGAACTATTGTAAAGCACATGTGAAAATTTTTCATCAATTCTAACAGAATATGTGGTATATAAATACGATACTACATTACAGTACGGTGTCTAAGTCAGTTTTCGGCGTACTCACCTACTCGTGCACGTAGTAATAATCCGAAGGCGCAGTATTTTCCGTCGCGCCACACAAAGTTCGTATGTACTTCGAAACTAGTTGCTCGTTATAAGTTGTCCATTACTTCCGTTTCGTCAAAATAATGTCCACTAAAAAAACCGCTCGCAATTTACGATCCCGGACACAGGCGATGTCACCCAATATCCAGATCCGCTTATGTACGATATTGATATTTTGTACAGTCCAGGGGCCACGTTGTTATGTCGTCGCTTTCAACAATGCGACTACACGAAAAAAGGCGCCGAAGAATGTCGAATGTGCACTTAATAGCTTTCCCAAAATAGAACAAACTCGAGCGAAATCTATACGTTGCCACTTGGAGTTCGTCACGATTTTCTCAACGCGCGCGATTACGAATGCATTAACACCGCGACTCTTATGAAAATCAGAACTCTAAATAATTCCATCAATTCTTCACTATTCAGGTACTGTATTGCAATGTTTTGGTCCGAAAAAATGACTTTAAATTCATGTCTATCTTATGTTTCAAATATAGGCTTTCACGTGGAAGGTTTCCAAATAAATAAACATTTAGTGCAGATGTTTCTGTACCTATACCTTGGATATTCAGATATCATAAGCGAACGAAGATGTGGCATGATATAAAATGTCAACTCATTTTGAAAAGAAGTGGTAACACTTTAATAGACTAACTATACGGTATATTTCACAAGCTTTCGATTATAAATAATCTTATTTCAAGTAATCAAAGCCTGTGAAATATAGCACATCGTTAGTCTATTAAGGTGTTGTTCCTTTGTGTTTTCGTTAAGTATATCGCCGGACTAACCTAGGTATCCTTCCAATTTTCTCCTTTTGAAGACGGCTTTACTGAAGAGTTACGTAATAACTGTGTGACTTGAGGCAATTCTAAAATAACTGATGAATAACTAAAATAGCATGTGGTCAGCTTCAAACTTGCTATCATATAAGAGTCTTTGAATTTAACTCGGTTTATACTGGTAAGAGATGTAATCCTCCAGTTAGACAGGTTTTAAATATCAATGGGTTCTCAAAAGGATGTGGGGATGAAGTCTGGATTTTTATCGCGGTTTGTAGAGCACCGGATCAGTGGGTTGTGATTTCTGGCCCCCAGAGGCAATTTTTTGTGTGCATTTCTGACCTGTTATTGATTAATGTCTGCAGCGCTACGCTGTTCTAGTGTGTCTAAAGTCCAGATTGCTGTGCATGTGGATCGCTTTGCCACGTGTGTTATGTCGTGAGGTCCCTTTATTGTAAGACGAACCGCAAGTCCGCTTCACCACCTTACGTACAACTACCACCCTATATGATTTTCTCATTTTCCATGTCCTTGTTTCTCGCCCCGGGGAGCATCCATCGTGCGCAAAATTGTCTCGCTTAATCGAGTTCTCATCGCAGTGCATGACCTTGTCCTGTCTGAACACCGCGGCGGTCAATTGCCAATTGTCAATTAGGTTTTTTTAATTAATCATTTCTCAATTGTGTGGAGATGTCCTTTGTTTACACAGTTGATTTGCCATCATTAAAATGTATTATTAGCCTACCATAATAGACTTGTTTACTTAATGTGCGCGTTTATTATGTATTATAAACAGATTGAATAATATACACATTACCGAATACGGAACAGTAATTATTAAATATCTGGTACATAATTAGAACGCGCGCGTCATTTAGTTTCGGGAGTACTTGTTTTTGTAATTGTTTGTGAATATACGCGGTGAAGAATCTTCCTAATTTGTATATGCAAACGTCAAGTGTCCTCTATAGGTGGCTAAACTGGCAATTACTCTCAGATTGATGTTATAATTATAATCGATGATTAGGATGTCGTAATATCCAAACAGAAAATATCTTCCGGTTTAAGAAATACGTGATAGCATTAAAAACGTTCTCTGCATTATCCTAATTTCCTATATAATACTCATCCGATTTATTTTAATATCTATAAACCACGAAATTAAAATTAATCACGTAAGCATGTTCAGGTAAATGGACGGAATGAATTGACCAATGTCACTTGATAAAATGGCGGCTATTGCTCGTTTTTGTCGTTTTAACAGTTGGTATAAGAATTCTTTATACGCTGCTGTAAGTATTATTCAGCAAGATTACTGATAAGTAACGTGTAGATTGTTTAATCCGAACAGTTGTCGTTTTGTTGTCTCCATGTTGATTAGTGACATTCATTATTTTAAGTTTATATATAAGATCTAATAAAGTAAAAGTTGTAATTAAATGAAGTACAAAAAAGTTATATTTACATATAAAATAATTTTATATTACACATATGTATATTACATATTGCATTATACTACATATAAAATTACATTTTATTTTGAATGTAGTTTAATTACATTTAATCACATTTACGGTAGTAAATTTATGGTATGAATATAAAAAGATATAAATTTAATTTTTACGATAATATAAGGTACAAATTTCGGCGCACTGAACTAGTGCCTTACGGTTAGGATTAGCGATAGTGTTAGTGTATCTGCTTTCCGCTCAGGTCCTCGAGTGTCATGGTGGAACAGTGACGACACAAATTTCCAATACATTGTGATTGTCACTTCCAAGAATCATCTTTTTATCTTGTTTTCAATTAGAGTCTTTTATTCTAATAATAACGTTACGTTTATAAATAGATTAAAACTTAATCAATACTGTGAGTTATTAATAAGTAAAATTATTGAAATAATTACGTCCTATATGCTGGTTTTAACTTTTAAGGCAGATCGCCCAGGGGTAGATAGATTGTTTGTCTTACATTTCAGGTGACGCTTTTTGATTGTCATTTTCCAGTGTATAACCTGTGGCATTTCTAGGCTATTTTACAGAAATTGTAAACCTTGGAGCGTGGTTACTGAGCTATGTTTATCTTGCGACGCATCTGTGTTTCATATGCTGCTTACGGTGCAGACCTTGACATATATAGACCTTGACCTATAACAAGTTCAGCAGAGTAGTTAATATATAGGCGGTTATTTATTCGGACCACGCAGCGTGCATGGACAAAGGGTTATGGACTCTGCCCTTTGCACCGCAGTGATTTCCTTGCAAAAAATGTGACTGGCGTGTTGACTACGTTAATCATGTGTATATCTATGTAGAGAGGAATGCGCAGGAAAAAACCTATACCCCAGATGGGACACGAACCCACAACTCCCAGATAACCGGTCTGGTGCTCTACCAACTGAGCTACAGGGACGAGATTATTCCAGTGCATTTTTGGTATTTAACACCATTTTTTGGAACGACTGATGTTTTTAAAGTCCATATATCATAGCCAGCGATATACATAGATATCTTTAACAAGTATGATGATGGACTATAAATTGATTGGCTGATTTTTGCGGTGTTCCAAAATTTATGTGATGATAATTAGGATAGCTAATGTAGTTCTATAAATAGCTGGAGAGAAATGTACAGGAAAAAACCTATACCCCTGATGGAACTATATAGGTTTTTTTTCGTGCATTTCTCTCCAGCTATTTATAGAACCACATCGGCTATCCTAATTACCATCACATCTATGTAGAGAGTATATGGTAGCCTTGACGACACGTTAATTCTAGACTATTGCCACATACACCACTCAATATTCTAGATTCCTACTAGAAATTTTCAAGTATTGCTATATAACTCGTATCGGGTATTTAATGTAACATTAATTTTTTGCAGAGTCGAAACCTTGCACCATCTAAATCGTGTACAGCAGCCCAACGCCTCTCTACAAGTAATATGTTATACATGAATGTTCAGTATGAAGTATCCAATACTGAGATCTCAAAAATATCGGCTGGTATCAACAATCTTGACATCTCTAGATCGTGGGTTCACAATCTTGAACAAGATTTTGCATGTTTTATAGCCATAAATTGTCCAAACAAAATCTCCGAAATTCAGCGATTGAACGTCTTTTTCCCTGTAATTTTACTGTCGGGCTGCCGCCATATTTTCTATTTTCGTTATTTTCAAAGTACCGGCGGGTCTACTGGTCCAGCGACTTGGCATTCAGCTTGCCATGAAAACCCACGGTCAAAGTTATTATTTCTTACAAATAATTAATACAAGATGGTGAAGGTTATTAAATGGTTATAAAACTCACTTTCACGCAAGAGTAACAAAAATTATTTGGCTTGCCTGAGCTATAGTGTGGGCACTATATAATATACAGCGCGTCTCCAAAAAATGCAATATTTTTTCGATGACCTACTACAAACTCAAAATGTAACGAATATACATGATATGGGTATCATTACAAAGGCCTGTTATTTCTCTTTAAAATAAGCTACGAAAAGTTACAATCAATCTACATTTGTCAGAGATATATTTATTTTCCTGAGACAGGTCAAAATGACATCGGCAACATTTTCGGCCTAGATTCTACATTTTATTTCTGCAATGTTGTTACTTTTGAAAATAGACATCACTAATGTCGATATGTCTGCTATTTTCATATTTTTCTGTCATGATTCTGAAACAAAATACCTAGGTAAATGACCAGTGGTGGGACTTTGTAAATTGTAGTATATTATTTTATTGGGAAATGGGCTAATGGTAACTGCCAATCATTGGTGATTTTGATGCTGAATACTAGGTACAGCATAGGTGATTATAACAGATGGTACTCATGTTATATATTATTATGTATATTGTTTGTTAAGATCTACTCAGGACTTGTCTTCTCCTGGGTTCAGGATTGACCCCTGAACTCTCTTATGTTCTTCAGTATAGTTGCCTGAAAAGAAAAAATCCCGAATAAAAAGGACCACCCACAAAATTAATGACGTATAAAACACACCTACAGTATTGACGTACGTTTGCATTACGTGTTTACGGGGGCTTCGTTCTTCCTGACCACATTTATATCTATTAACTGTGACCCCACAGGCAGTAGATGCCTCGCTGCCTCAGTCCAGCAACCCGCGCCCGATTTTAAGGCCACAGCTGTGATTGACAAAGAGTTCAAGGATGTTTCTTTATCGCAGTATCGGGGAAAATACGTCGTGTTATTCTTTTACCCGCTTGACTTGTGAGTTTGAATAACGAGAAGTTTGCGGTGGTCCTCGATACGGCGACCTTTATATGCATTATAAAATCAATTGACGTTGATGCTGGTTGTTACTGTGGTTCTATGAATAATAACTGTCGAGGAATGCACAGAAAAAGTTGATATAAACCCAAGACCTGCAGATAGCCTGTCTGAGTTTCTACCAAGTACCAGCTGATTCTCCAGCGCATTTAGGAGACACCGCAAATATCAGCCATTTTTTTAATCGACTATCACACTTGTTACACATATCTGCGTATGTCACTGACATGGTATAAAGATTTTAAATATCAGTGTGTTGACAAAAGAGATGCGTGGGTGGAAGTCTACCCTATGGAGCTCAGTTGGTAGAGCAGCAGACCGGTTATCTGTCGATCGACCTAGTGATCATATATCAATTTCGGCACGTTCATTTCTCCGACTGACTTAATGATCATTGAATATATCACTTTGAGCACGTTTGTTTGTCCGAATGGTATAATGATCATTGAATACATCACTTTCATCATGTTCGTTTCTCCAACTGTCCTAATGATCATACATCACTTTCAGCACATTCGTTTGTCCGACTGAAATAGTCGCATTCAGCGATCACATCGACAAGTTCTCCGCTCTCAACACGGAGGTGTTAGGCGTGTCGGTCGACTCTCATTTCAGTCATCTCGCCTGGATCAATACGCCACGTAAGGTAGCCTCAAACCGTTCCATGCGGTCTCTTTACATTCAGCTCGGTCAACCGGCAACCCATCATCTACACAATCGGTTTATAGCTGGGAGGGGGACAGCATAGTAGATCACTGGATTCGAATCCCAGAAACCCTGCTTCGATCCTCGATCCGCAGTCTAGTCGGTTTACTACCCGTGTCATTTATCACGGAACGGAACATCTTTTTACTTCGCGTGCCCCGGGTAACTGTAAGGTCTGGTGGGCCTTATCAGTGTGGTTATGTCTGAGGTTCTTCGCTCCAACATGGCTGCATTTTTGGCTGTTCTCTGCATGATCTCTACGGCTCTTACCTCTTCGCTATCTCTTCGTCACACGTTTAGCACACTACAACATGCGTCCGTTGGTTTTCCCTGCTTTAAGCCAGTGGCGTGTATGGAGGAAGGCCAACCATCGTCGTCACTAGGGCGATTTCCCCACTAGCTTAAACGAGGCTAATCCGTTTATTAAATCGGCGTGTGTTTCATTACGGCAAGGATAAATAAATAATTGGGAAGCGTAATAAAACATGAGTCGGTTGGATTGAAAGGTGCGTTTTTAGTATCATTTTCTATGTTAAAATAACCGATGTGAACTCCCCGGGAAATCTATGAAGAAACATATTATTACCGCCACTGTGTATGGCTTTAACTTTTAGTTGTTTTTACAATCTGGTTTTGGCTACAATAATGGTTTATGTTGCTACGATGATGGTGTATGTTGCTACAGTGATGGTTTATGTTGCTACGATGATGGTTTATGCTGCTACGATGATGGTTTATGTTGCTACTATGATGGTTTATGTTGCTACAATGATGGTTTATGTTGCTACTATGATGGTTTATGTTGCTACGATGATGGTTTATGTTGCTACTATGATGGTTTATGTTGCTACGATGATGGTTTTTGCTACGGTGATGGTTTTCGCTACGATGATGGTTTTTGCTGCTACAATGATGGTTTATGTTGCTACAATGATGGTTTATGTTGCTACAATGATGGTTTTTGCTACGATGATGGTTTTTGCTACGATGATGGTTTTTTGCTACGATGATGGTTTTTTGCTACGATGATGGTTTTTGTTGCTACGATGATGGTTTTTGTTGCTACGATGATAGTTTATGCTGCTACGATGATGATGGATGTTGCTACGATGATGGTTTATGTTGCTAGAATGGCGGCTTGGGCGACTTGAAGTACCCACTCGTATCCGACCTCAACAAGACCATCTCGCGTGATTACGGCGTGCTGTTAGAGTCGGCGGGCATCGCCTTGAGGTGAAGATCTTCTATGATGTTCTGGTTATTACAGTCAGTCCGATAATTTCGTGTGTACACGACACTTCGCGAACTGCTCAGTTTAGTTATTCCTCTCGCTCCATCCGGCCGAGGGTACAGAAGCGAATCGGGAGAACCCGTTGGCACATTCGTAGACCGAAGTAGATTTTAACACTAACGGGCTTTCAAATTAAAGAAACTACATCAACCTTTGAGGGGTCTCAAGCCATGTGTAAAGAGTATTGGGCACGTTCCACCTAGGTTCTTGAGTTTCTTTGGTGTATTTAGTTTAAATCATCTAGATTTTTCCTGTTCCAAGTGTGTAATCCCCATTTCATTTATAAGAAAATAGCATTTTGCTCGATGTCTCGGCCCGAAATCATGATAATAATGAAGTTTTTTTTATGAGCCATATTATCCCTTAGTTATTGTGACAAGATGATGCCTATGAATCTTTCCACATCGGTGTCCCTTATAAATATTATTATGAGACGCTAATGGAATAGCGTGTATCTAACATGTAATCAGGGGTCTGTTCATCATCGACAAGGAAGGCATTCTGCGCCAGGTTACCATAAATGACCTCCCCGTGGGGCGATCTGTCGAAGAGACTCTAAGGCTCATCAAAGCGTTTCAATTCGTCGAGCAACACGGTGAAGGTAACAGATTGTCGCTTGATATGTAGAGCAATTATCTTAGTTGGCGTTAATCTGACTAAACCAGTCTAGCTGTCTCGCCTTCCTGTTTCGCGCAACCATTCAGCTGTCTCGTCTCCCTGTCTCGTGCAACCATTCAGCTGTCTCGTCTCCCTGTCTCGTGCAACCATTCAGCTGTCTCGTCTCCCTGTCTTGTGCAACCATTCAGTTGTCTCGCCTTCCTGTCTCGCGCAACCATTCAGTTGTCTCGTCTCCCTGTCTTGTACAACCATTCAGTTGTCTCGCCTTCCTGTCTCGCGCAACCGTTCAGCTGTCTCGTCTCCCTGTCTTGTGCAACCATTCAGTTGTCTCGCCTTTCTGTCTCGCGCAACCATTCAGTTGTCTCGTCTCCCTGTCTTGTACAACCATTCAGTTGTCTCGCCTTCCTGTCTCGC
>WURV02221715.1:264-25144 GCA_011762755.2 Epimenia babai
AATAGCATCATTCGTTCTCGAGATATGGTTCGTCCGATATGGCCATTTTGTTATATAGTAAATATATAGGGGTCACCGCCATCGCCAATCACATCGAGGTGGAGGTTAGAGTAGGTTTCGCTAAGCGCAGGCAAGGATTCAATCAGAAAAGCGGTCCCTTTGGCTTGTTCTTGGCGACCCACCATGATGATGCGCGGTGCATCACCGGGATGGGTTTTAACTGTGCCGCGTAGTTCGGCCATTTGTTCGCGATCCAGGCTGGTTGAAAAAATCCAGTGAATATGAGGTGCACCGGGTGCAGGAGGTGTCGTGGCGCCGCCTGTGGCCAGCATCACCTGGTTAGATCGTTTACAGCCGCGCATAAACCATTTCCAAAAGCGCTCCATGGCAGTGTTACTCACCAACCAATTGCCGCAATACCGTACCAACAAAGGCTTGCGGAATAGACGGGCGAGGATCATGCCGACAGTGCCCACATCCCCGGGAATGGCGGCATGCACCGCATCAGCACGGCGAAAGTGCTTGAATATGACTCGGAAATTGACCAGAAACCAAAGGATCATACGTAGTTTCCGACGCCAACCTCGGCCGCGGATGGGGGTTAATGGTACGACCTGGATTTCGTGGCCAACCAAAGGAATGGTTCCGCTGGGTTTGGGAACGGGCGCTAGCGGTAATAAAAGCGTGGTGTGATCGAAAAGCTGAGAAATAGCCTTCATTTGAAAGGGAAAACCGCCGTCGGTTGCATAGCCGAAGGGTGCATCAGCATCAGCCCAAATATCTTTGTGTGAGAAGACGACGACATTCATAAAGAATCCCCAGTGGCGCTTTAGCTTTGTTCAGGATGAGGAGAAACGGACGCTTCTTTGGCCGCAGCAAACCCCGTCGCAATATGCCAGGCTCCGTGAAGCCGTCCCAACAAGTTGCGGAAATCATCGGCACGAAACCGACGGATCCCCGAAAGGCCCAATCGCGTCATTTCGAAGGCTTGAAAACGCCAAAAGCGAAAGCGCTGGGCCAAACTTAGCGGCCCTGCGACATCGCGAAAGACAAAATAATAGTTGATGACCGACTTAAACCCGAGATTGTGAGCGTTTCCCCGTCCGCCAGCAGCATTGAGTTCCTGACAATGGGCCGTACCACATTGGAGAAGTCGCCAGGATTTACCGGCAGTGAGCGAGAGATGGGCGTCCTCGAGCACACCGAAGTTTCGAAAGAAGAGATGAAAGCGCAGACCCTTTTCGAACACGGCGCTACGCCAAACTGCACAGGCGGTGGTCATAAAATCTACGGGTCGAACCCCTTCAAAAGGACCCTGCATCGATGCGTTAATGGGATAGCCGGTTTTGAAATCGTAACGTCCTGGCTCAAAAAGCTTTAGGAGCCTTAAGCGTCGGTACCAGCGCCAGCGGGAGCGCTTGTTCAAATCAAAGATCAAATTGGTTTTAATGCCGACGATGCCGCCCACATCCTCATGGCCTTGGGCGTCGAAGGCATTTAGGATTTCTTCAAAAAAGTTGGGTTGAACGCGGACATCGTCATCGATAAAAGCGATGAACCGTCCCTGGGCAACATCAATACCTCGGTTTCGCTGAACCGCGGTGCCTTTGGGACTGCGAACATAGCGAACTTCAAAGGGTAGCGTTGGCGCTAACTCGCGCACCACCTGTTCCGTTTCTCGTTCTTCGTCGGGAGCACCATCAACCAGGACGAGCTCATCCGGCTTGACCGTTGTTTGGGCAAAGCATTGGAGGAGTTCTCCCACATGTTGCGGGCGTCGCAGGGTCGGAGTTACGACGGATAAGCGCACCACCAACTCCTAATTCAATTCCCAGCGCGTTTCAGGCTGAAGCATGGCTTTAACATTGTGAGTTTCTTTACCCAGAATTTGTAATACGGCTTTGTCTGAATAAACGCGGTTTTGACTGGTGCGCGAACCGTGAGTAAGAAATTTGAAGTAAACGCTGTAAACCCCGGGCGTAAGCCAAAGAGCAGGCCAATTAATGCGGAGATCATGCTCCCCATCCAAAGTGCCGACGCCCAAATCTTCGCTATTGACGACTTCGTGGAGGACCTGAATCCCGTTGAAGTTCTCAACAATGATAAATATTCGTGGATTGACAACACCGTTCGCGCGAATCTTCATAGAGATATGGATGGGTTGATCCAGGTAAAGACCTTCCTCCTGGTCCGAGGCGATTTTGACGGCACCCAACTGGAGCGCTTTGTGATCGTTATCTTGGGGTAAATCATCCCGTTGCAGGCTCTCAACATAGGCGGCCACGCATTCATGGGCGGTTCCCACCATTTGCAATTCTCCATGGTGGAGCAGTACGCCACGCTGACAGAGCTCCTGGACCGAACCCAGGTTATGGCTGACGAATAAAACCGTGCGACCCTGGCGTGCGACATCCTCCATTTTGCCCAAGCATTTCTTTTGAAAGGCGAGGTCACCGACGGCAAGAACTTCGTCGATGAGGAGAATATCCGGTTCCAAATGCGCGGCAACCGAAAAAGCGAGTCGCAAATACATCCCACTGGAATAGTGTTTGACGGGGGTGTCGACAAATTTTTCGACTTGGGCGAATGCGACGATTTCATCAAAGGAGCGCTGGATTTCCACTCGACGCATGCCTAGGACGGAACCGCTTAAATAAATATTCTCTCGGCCTGTGAGCTCTTTGTGAAAGCCGGTCCCAACTTCCAACAGGGAACCGATTCGGCCGCGCACTTCCGCGTAGCCTTCAGAGGGATCTGTGATCCGCGCCAGGATTTTGAGCAGGGTCGATTTACCGGCACCATTGCGGCCGATAATGCCGACCACATCACCGGGAGCCACATTAAAGCTAATATCGCGGAGGGCCCACATGGTTTCGTCCCAACCGCCGACACCTTCCGGGTTACCTCTCAGGATACTGGCGATTTTTCGAAAGGGAGAGGTGACCACTCCGCTGATGACATCGCGAATATCGGTCTTGCGGTTTTGCAGCGCGCCGATTCGGTAGGACTTGCCGAGCCCTTCAACTTTAATTGCGTAATCAGACATGAGTCGCCTCTTGTGGGTTGAGGATTTCTGCAACGCTAATCCACTGCCAAATAAAGAAGCTATTGTCGCATTCTTCGCGCACAAACGCTTCCCATTCTGTTTGCATGGCCGATCGATCCAGCCAATCCACCGCGCTTGCTGCGCGATCCATAGATTGAAGAATCCAAGGCGCCAAAGGTCCGCGCAACCATTCGCGCTGCGGTGTTTGCAAGGGTCGTTTGGGAGCTTCAACCAGCTTATGAGGCATAAGATCGGCGGCAATTTGCCGTAAAAGCCATTTGCCGACCTGACCTTGAATTTTGCGTCGCTGGGGTTGTTTCAGAGCCAGGGCAACCAGGCGATGATCGAGGAATGGTTCGCGCAATTCGCGACTGGAGCGCATGGAAACACGATCATTAAAGCGCAAGGCTCGCGGGATTTTTGTATAGAAAATGTCCCGGTATTGAAGATTGCGTAAATGGCTGGCGAAAGGCTTGTTTGCTTCAAAGGGAAGGGCCTGCTCGCGAAATGCTGAGCGCAGACAATCCGGGCGCACCGGCGAATTCAGGCTTCCTTGAATGATAGGTGCCGGGCCATCTTCCAGTTTGCGACGATAATAATCATACCCGGCCCATTGCTCGTCCATGCCTTGTCCGTCGAGAAGGACTGTGACGCCTTTGGCTTTGGCACAATCAAATAAGTGCGCGTAGGCGAGGGTCGGCAGGCCACCGAAGGGTTCGTCCTGGTGATGATGAACCGAGCGCGAAAGGCCGGGAACTTGATCCACATGTAGTTCGCATTTTTCAGCGGGGTGCTGGGTGTAGCTCAACATGTTCTCCACCCAGGGCCATTCGTCATAACGAGCATCGCCGCAAGTGAAGGAGAACGCTCGCACCTTGGTTTGATCAATACCACCGTGCTTGATCAGGGCCAGGAGCAGGGATGAATCGAGGCCGCCACTCAGATTAATGCCCACGGGCACATCGGCCCGAAAGCGGAAATCAATGGATTCTTTGAGAATCTGGAGATAATCGGCAGCGACCGCGTCATCAGATCGCGTGTCCTCCTGATCGCCAACTTCCTCAGCCAGGTCATACCAGCGTTTGATGTGGAGCTCTTGGTCCTTCCAGCGCAGGAAGTGGCCGCCTGGCAGGGTCTGAATGCCTTTCCAGAAGGTGGCGTTGGAGTGATCGTAGAATCCGCGACTCAAGTAAGTTGCCCATGTGGCTTGATTCGCTTCTCTGGGGATGCCGGCGGCGTGGATGGCCTTTATTTCCGAAGCAAAAACCAAGTTGCCACGGTCATCGACATGATAGTTAAACGGTTTAACGCCAAAGCGATCGCGTGCCGCGAATAATTGCCGAGTTTCCCCATCCCAAATAACAAATGCGAACATCCCGATCAATCGTTGAAGACAAGCTTCTCCCCAGTGAAGATAGCTTGCTAGCAAGACTTCCGAATCGGTTTGAGTTTGAAAATCGTAATGGGCTGTTAGCTGTTGGCGAATCTCAAGATAATTGTAAATCTCGCCATTGAAAATCAGTTGGTAACGGTTGCTTGGGTCGCTCATCGGCTGGTGACCGGCAGAGCTTAAATCAATAATACTCAGTCGGTTATGTCCCAGAGCCACACCTTGTTCACGATGGGAGAAAATACCGGAATCGTCCGGACCACGATGACTTTGGCTCGCCAACATGGCCTGAATCCGGTCCAGGTTCGCAGCTCGTCCGACGATGCCAACAATGCCGCACATTAGGCAGGCCTCCCTGTCGCAACCAAGGCCGTCTTAAAGTGATTCTGCTGTTTATTCATGATGCTGCTCGCCAGTATGACCCAAAAGGGATTCAGCGCGTCGCCAATCTGCCATGGTATCCAAATTGACATACGGGCTTTCCGGCTCAAAACCTACGACTTTAGCGCCGTAGAGGCTGCGTTCCTGTATTAGCGTCGTCGTTTTGGTGAGGTACAAAGACCCGTCGCGGTGATAGGCCGGCGAAAGATCCTGCCGTCTGGGAATGGGCTGCGCATCGCCATTGGACAACTTTAAGGAGCCATCTGCATCCGGCACATAGACCCATGCCGGGTGATAATCCTTGGGAACCGTTCTCACAGATAGCACCGTGTCCGCATCTTGGTCGCGCATGAGGGCAACGCCCTTTTCAATTTCGGCAAAAGTGCGGAATGGATTTGTGGGCTGGAGCAAGCACAAGGCGTCGTAGGTTTCGCCTTCCTGCTCAAACCACTCTAGCGCGTGTAAGATGACCGGCAAGGTTGGGGCTTTGTCGTTTGCGAGTTCTGAGGGACGCATGAAGGGAACATCCAAGCCCCAGGCTCGACCCACTTCGGCGATGGCGGGATCATCTGTGCTCAGCACGGTTTTGGTAAGCGATGTAGCTCGTCGAGCGGCTTCGGCGGTATAAGCCAATAGCGGTTTATCCCCAAGCTGTTTGATATTTTTGCCCGGGATACCCTTGGAGCCACCCCGGGCTGGGATTAAACCGAGAATTCTCATTAATAAGTCAGCCGCTTTTCAATGGTGAGCGGTTCTGTGGCAAGAAGATTTGCGATTTGATCACCACCGGTGCCATCCCCGTAGATGGGATCGTTGGGCAGTGCCTGTTGGCGATCAATATGTTGACGAATGGCGGTCTGAATGGCCTGGCGATCATAGGGTACGTCGATGACATTGGCGCCGCGGTCCCGGCCGGATTGACGCGTGCCGATATTGACGACGGGAATCCCCAAGAAAGCACATTCGCGAATACCCACACTGGAGTTGCCTACCAAGCAGTGGCTGTTTTTCAGTAATTTGAGGAAATCGGTGGGCGCCATGTTTTTGAAAAAGTGGAATTGTTTGGGCTGATACTTCTCACGAAAGCTGCGAATCGCATTGGAGGTTCCGTCGGATCCCGCATCCACATTGGGCCAAAACCAAAGAACGGGGAGGTTCATTTCAGAAACCGCAGTCAGGGTCTCCATGGCATGCATGCGAGCTTGATCGTGTTCGGTGGTGACGGGATGTTGCATCACAACCAGGTAACCGTTTGCTAAATCCTGCTCGGCACCCACGCCGCCGTACTTTTTAAACGGGTCAAAATCTAACGCGTGATCCTTGAGGAGTTCAGCCGCGATATCGATGGAAGGACAACCTGTGACATGCACTGTTTCCTTGCGTTCCCCCATGCGGATAACCCGTTCGCCGGCTTTGGCATTGGAAACCAGGTGAATATCGGCCAATTTTGTAATGGCGTGACGGACCTTTTCGTCAATGGAGCCGGTAATTTCGCCACCTTGGATATGGGCGAGAGGAATATTGGAATAGGATGCGGCAAGTGCGGTGGCCATGGTTTCATAGCGATCCGCAATGGTTACGACCACATCCGGCTTCAGGTTATCGAAAACGGTGGCCAATTCCATGACGCCCAATCCGGTGGTTTTGGCCATAGCTGCTAAATTTTCACCTTCGAGAACCATGTAAACGCGAGCCGCGATCTCAAAACCATCGGCAATCATTTGGTTCACCGCATTGCCGTAGCGTTCCAGAAGTGCGGAGGCGCCCACAACGAGTTGCAATTCCAGATGGGGATGATTGCGAATGGCGGTCAAGGCCGTTTTAATGCGGCTATAACTGGGCCTGGCGGTGATGACCACGCAGACTTTTCTTTTGGTAGAAGTCATGAGACGAGGTGGTCCTTTCGAATTTGTTGATCCCTATCTAAAGGAACGGCCAAGGTTTTTCCCACTAAATCGGCCAAGGCATCAGCCGGTAAGCCCGTGCCAGGCTTTTTGAGAACAACATCATCGGCACCAAGAATATGGCCAGCCGGTAAGTTGTTTTTGGCGACGAGGGACTTGATAAACAATTTGCGTAAATGTGCCACCTGGCCGGCGAGTTGATCCTTGTCGGAGGTGCCGCTACGCATGGTTTCGATAAAGCGAATACCGCGCACCAATTCAGCTAATTCAGCCGTGGTGATCGATGCGATGACATCCGGACCGAACATTTCACGGCTCAACGTGACATGAAGTTCCAAAATGGCGCTATCGAGGGCGGCTGCTGCCAATCCTGGGAAAATGGTGCCGGAATGATCGGAAAGCCCAATCGGAATGCCGTAGCGTTTTTGAAAGAAGGGAATGATATTGAGACCGACGTGTTCAGGGGGCGTTGGGTACATGGAAGTGCATTGTAGCAGGGCGAGGGGATGGTTTTTCTCGCGAATCCAGGCCACCAAGGCGTCAATTTCGGCGATGGGACTCATGCCGCTGGACAGAAGCAAGGGGCGGCCGGTGGCCATCATCGCTTCGAGCATGGGTCGGTTGTTAATTTCACCGGAAGCAATTTTCCAGGCCGCCATGCCCAGGTTTGCCAGGAGGTCGACCGCTTCCATAGAGAAGGGAGAACTCAGAAAGATAAGTCCTGCTTCGTCCGCATGATTTTTGAGACCAGCCCATTGTTCGGGCGTGAACTCCATGCGCTGCCAATATTCATAACGTGTATCGTCTTGCGGGCTGAATTTCACACGCCATGGTTCATCGGGCGTACTTTCTGCTGCAGCGATGTGGGTTTGGAACTTAATGGCATCGGCGCCGGCTCGGGCCACGGCATCGATAAAGGCGTGAGCCTGACCGAGGCTACCGTCGTGGGTTTGTGCCACTTCCGCGATGATAAAAGTGGGCGCCCGATCGGTATTCTCTGCGAATAGGGCATTGAGGTCGTAAAGGGAAGCATTAGACGACATCTGCGAAACTCTTTTCCATGCGGCGGAAATAAAGCGCACCGGTTATTAAAAGCAAAAGGCTGACACTGGCGGAAACCCAAATAATTCGGCCTGGCTGGCCGGTTCCTAAGAGGGACCAGCGAAATCCTTCAATAACGCCGGCCATGGGGTTAATGCCATAGACGGATTTCCAGGGTTCCTCTAACAAGCTACTTGCGTATGCCACAGGTGATGCGAACATCCAAAACTGTACCAGAAAGGGAACGGTGTAGCGAATGTCCCGGAATTGAACATTCATGGCCGATAGCCAGAGGCCAACACCCAAGCTGGTCGTCAACGCGAGCAATAAAAAGAAAGGTAACCAAATGATATTGGCTGTGGGGAAAATGCCATACCAGCCCATCATCCCCAAAAGGACGACGAAGGCCAGAAAGAAATCGACCATACCCCCGCCGACTGAAGCGATAGGGATCACCAAGCGGGGAAAATAGACTTTTTTAATCAAATTCGCATTCGTCACCATACTGTTCGAAGTCATGGTGAGGCTGTTGGCGAAAAAGGTCCAAGGCACCAGGGCGGCATAACTGAAGATGGGATAGGGAATGCCGTCTGAGGGCACGCCGGCCAGTTTGCCGAAAAACAGACTGAAGACAACCATGGTCATCAAGGGCTGCAAAATGGCCCATGCGGCGCCGAAGATTGTCTGCTTGTAGCGGACTTTGACATCGCGAACCGTGAAAAAGTAGAGGAGCTCGCGATATTCCCACAATTCGCCAAGGCGCAACGATACCCAGCCTTTAGAAGGCTCGATACGAATTACCGGCAAAGTGGTTTGATTGGAACTGGATGTTTGGTTTTGGGTCATGAATCGTAATTAAAAGAATGCATTTTCTGCCATGAAACATGGCGTTAGTTACCCAGATGGTCAACAAGCCAGTGCATGAACTGCCCCGGGCTGGGCCTGAGATGGCCCATTACAGCATCAATAGCTTCAAGTTGACAAGAGAACCAGAACACCAATGTGTCGCTTTGAAATTTAATGACTTGTTTGAGTAGCGCTTGGAACCGACTCCTCGCGCCGCTAGAATACAGGCTATTCCCGTTGAAAACCTGCCGAAAAAAGAAGAAGGAGTGGGTCTTGGCTTCAGAGGAGCTTGGATCGCATGTGCGCCGCGCCGGAACATCTGCGACTCAATTATTTTGGATCATTTTATTTTTAGATATTTGTTGGCTCTTCTTTCAGTACGGCGGTCTTGCCGTCACAGATATCCTGGTTCACTGCTTTTTCTTATTGGCAGCGACCATGGCTCTTTTTTGGGAGCGCCAGTCTTACCGCATCCCCAAATGGTGGTTTTTCTGGTTGGGTGTGCCCGTACTCATAGGATTTGTTCAGTTATTAAGCGTTTCTCCCGAAATACTTTCAAGTCTGAACCCGGTGAAACACCGCATCACCCAAGAAATTTTGGGAATTCATCCCCAATTGAATTTAAGTGATGAAATCACCATGATGCCTGGCCTTCACCGTTTCCGCTTAGGCCTGTTGATTTTGGATGTGTATCTGGTCATCCTCCTGCTCATGGCGAGGCGGCCTTCGCGAAAACTGGTTGCGGGGTTTCTACACATTCTTGCCGGGGGCATGGCCTTTCTCAATATCCTCGCGAGCAGTGATCGCCTTGCCGATTTACCCTTTCTATCCCGGTTTGAAGGAACATACGGTGGCCTTGTGAATCCCAATCATTTCGCGACGCTTTCAGCAGTGTGGATGGTTTATCTGATTGGCTTTTTGTTTATTCGCCTTAAAAAAACGACCGGACTCTTGGGTAATCCTGCCAAACGTCAGGCAGCTTTTGAAGGATTGGGCTCGGCTGCGCTTAGTGTATTGGTTCTGGGACTCACGCTGATTTCATTTCGATCGGTATATTCCCGTTCCGGTTTGGTCACCCTTTTTCTGATGCTTGCGGTCCTGGCGACTTTTGGTTTGTGGCATATCTTCTCAGGTGTCAGTAAGCGTTTGCGAGCTGGTATTTGTGCCGCCTGCGTTTTAGGGGTGCTGCTGTTCTTTCCTCTGGGACGCGGGATCGATAAGTTTGCTGAAAAAGCGCTTGATAATTTACGCGTTACCCAATTTCAAATCGGCATGGATTACCTGGCCGAATATCCCGTTCTCGGCGTAGGAATGGGTTCGACCAAAAGTATTCTCCACCCCTTGGTGCCAAGAGACACGGTTTACGATCTGCGCCTCTCAACCGATTTTCACAACGAATATCTACAAATTGCGGTGGAATACGGACCCTTGGGCGTGGTGGTTTTGATCACGCTATTGGGGTGGCTCCTATGGTCCCTGTTACCTAGAAGAAATGGTTCGAGCTTTTCCAATAAAATCTTCCAAATCACAGCTTGGTGCATGATCGCCGGGTTTGCCTTTCACTCGCTCTTCTCTTTTCCTATGCGGGTTACGGCGATCCGAATCTTTGTTTTGGTGATGGTCGGGTTTTCTCTCAAGTTCTCGCGTATGCCGGAGAAACAAGACATATCCCATTGGCGCCTGATCGCGATGATCGTGGTCTTACTGGCCACTGCTGCAAGTTTCGCTTGGCAGCATTTTCCTGCTTCCAAATTCGGGAATCTTGAACCGGGAAGCCTGGCACACAAGGCTTATCGCTATGGCGATTATCATAAAATGCTGAAATATCAGGCCAATGATCAGCTAGAAGTGACGCTTGCTTATTTGGGCGAGTTGGATGGCTTGAAATCTCATATGGAAAAAACGCGATCTCTTTATCATCAATACCTGGCCCAGCAGCCTTTCAGTCTCCAGGCACTCAATGGTTTGTTCATGTTGGACGTCATTGATCATCGACTTCAGGAGACAACCTTCGATGCGGATCAATTCGCCCTTTGGGAATCGAAGGCGGTCGCCATTAATCAGTTGGGTCGCGATAGCAATATTAACGCGCGCCTGGCTAAGTTTTTTCTTTACGCCAATTACTTGGAGCACCTAAACGAAGACCAAACGGCTTTTTATGAGGACATGAAAGCCCAACTTGCTTTCCGCTATCGCGACGCTGAGGAAAAAGCTGGAAGTATGACGCCGACCCCGTAATCTGGCGAGAATCGCTAGATCGGATTTAAGTGATGGTTCCTTAGAAGGGTGAAATCGCTTGTTTCATTACGGTCAAAATAGACAGCTATTTTGACCCAGATTTTTTCTTTTGCAGCACGAGTTCAGATCTTCGGTGTCGCTTTGGCAACATCTCTACCCCGGTTCCATCCCGGATGAGTTTGAATTTTCACGCTGGATGACATCAAACAGTGCTGGTTTGAGGCTGCATAGGTGATTGCATAGCCTACGAGCATGGCGACACCGCTGCTTGCCTTTTTACCTGGTCGGCGACATCGTGCCTAAGTAAGGCTTCTCCAAAAGGGATTTGGCTGGCAAAAACTTAAAAGCCGCCGGGGCGAAAGTGCCTTTTGGAAAGGAGTGATCGATGCGGGTTGCTTTTTAAATAGGTCCCTGCCCCGTTTATCACGATTTTGCTCCGCTTATCCCTAACCATGCTTTGTCGAGGTTTTTTCTGCGTTCATGACCTTAGTAATAGGAGGTTGGTTATGGAGCATCGCAGATACCACGATATGGATTGGTTACGAGTGCTGGCTTTTTTCCTGCTCATGTTTTATCACGTGGGCATGATATTCGTCGGGTGGGAATTTCATCTCGTTAATGAGCAAACATTGGAAGAAATTGCGCCAGTCATGATTTTTATGAATCAATGGCGCCTGCCGCTGCTTTTTGCGATTTCCGGCGCGGGTACCTGGTTTGCACTTCGCCGTCGAAGTCTGTCACAGTTCGCAGGTGAAAGAACCAGAAGGTTATTGTTACCCATTATCTTCGGCATGTTGTTCATTGTACCGCCACAGGTTTATGTCGAATACGTGGCGCGGGGACGAATCGAGCCAGGCTATCTCTCATTCCAAGCATCCGTTTTCAATTTAATCCCTTACCCCGAAGGAAGCCTTTCCTGGCATCATCTCTGGTTTGTCGTCTATCTCTTCGTCTTCTCCTTGGTGGCGATTCCCATGTTCAAATACCTTCGCAGCAAACATGGTTCAGTGCATTTGGAAAGATTCCGCCAGCGCCTTGCTGACCATCCCATGCTTTTGCTTTCGCTGGCATTGCCACTGATCATTGTCACGGTTTCCATGACATGGCGGTGGCCTGAAACCCACGCATTGACCGATGATTTTGCGGCTCTGGCCAGGTATTTCACCGTTTTTTGGCTGGGATTCCTTGTGATGGGAAGTGTTGCCATTCGTAAACGTGCCATTCGGTCCCGAAAATTATTCCTAATCTGTACCGCGTTGGTTTTCGTGCCTGAGAGAATCCTGGTTTACCATTTTTCCCAGGATAATACAGTCTCTTACATCATTTATTATGTCTTGCGATCCTGCTATTGCTGGTTCGCGATTCTCACCATGATGGGATATGCAGCCAAGTACCTGGATTTTTCCAATCGCTTCCTTCGGTATGCTAATCAGGCCGTATATCCTTACTACATTCTTCATCAGTCCGTCATGTTGGTGCTCGCCTATTTCATCCTGCCTTTAAACCTGGGAGCAATGACCAAATTCATCCTGATTTTGGTAGGTATGTTTGGCATTAGTGGTCTGATTTATGAGTTACTCATCCGTCGATTTGCTTTGATCCGACCTTTGTTTGGTCTAAAAATGAAGGAAAAGGTCAAAATAGCATCAACCAAAGAGCCCATATATGCGAACGCCACAGCCATCAGACCTAACTCGTAGCCGCGTGTCTAAAAAGATGCATGGGAAACAGAAAGGACATCTTGCCAGGAACTTAGGCTTGTTGTTCCTCTCCGGCGTGTTATTCACCTACATTGATTCTGTTTCGGCGATTCACGATTTCCACAGCAAGGGTGGTAAGAATATTTGGGAACCCATTGTCTGGAGTGGCACGAGTGTTTTCGCCATTGTCGCGCTAGCCATACTTGTCTACAAATTCACCAGTATCTATCAGGTAACCCAGGAACATTGGCTATTGCATGGTCTTTATCATCTCGGCGCCAGTGTCGTTTTTTCGGTTATCCACATCGTGGCGATGTTCGCCATGCGGGAAATCATTTATGCGCTTGTGGGCGTTGAATACCGAACGGATCTTTCATGGAAAGTGTTCACCTATGAATACAGCAAAGATATCATTTCCTATTTTTTCATCGCTTTGCTCAGTCATTTGACGTTGTTCTGGCGCCGAATGAATCAGGCACATATCAAAGCGCTCACCCTGGAGGCAGACCTCGCAAATTTACAATTGCGTAGAATGCAAGAGCAGCTGCGACCCCATTTTTTGTTCAATACCTTGAACCATATTTCCTCATGCATGTATGAGGATGTGGAGAAGGCCGATAAGTTGCTCTCCGATTTGAGTGCCCTGTTACGCTACAGTCTTAAGGAAGATCATCTGATCACAGTACCTCTCAAGGAGGAACTGGACTTTCTAAAACTGTATTTGAACCTGATGAACCAACGGTTCTCAGGACGTATCGAGACTCAGTTTGCGATAGAGCCGGAAGTCATGGACGCTCAGGTACCCCGATTCATGCTTCAACCGCTGGTTGAGAATGCCATTCAACACGGGTTCCAGGATCGAGATGGTGCGGGCCGCATTGAAATCCGAATCGGTCGTGAAAAAGATTTGTTGTGTATTGAAGTGGTGGATGATGGCAAGGGTTTGGACCTTGAGGGTAACGGACAAGTTGTTCACGGCTATGGCTTGGGAAATATCCTGGGGATTCTCAAACAAAGACATCCCGATTCGGCAGCGTTAATCATGACACCAAATCCAAAAGGTGGTTTGATCGTAAAAATCGAATTTCGCTTCACCACGGATCCCATGCCGATGGCGAACCACCGATCTGAAAGTTTGTCAGGGGTTTGAAATGCGAGTTCTCATTGCCGATGACGAAGTAGGCGCACGAAATAAGATCAAACGTTTTTTGCAAGCCCATGGAGATTGTGCCTGTATAGGTGAATGTACCAATGGCGGGCAGGCGCTTGAAAACATCGTCGCTTTGAAACCGGATTTGGTCTTTTTGGATATTCAAATGCCGACGCTCGATGGCTTTGAGGTTCTACAACAGTTAGACCCCCGTGAAAGACCGTTAATTATTTTTGCGACAGCTTACTCCGACAAAGCGGTCAAGGCCTTCGAAGTTCACGCTGTGGATTACCTACTCAAACCTTTCGATAGGGAACGCTTTGATGCTGCTTTGAATCGCGCCAAACATCTTGCTCTGGGCAACATGGGCGGTCGGCAATTCGATCGTGTGCTGGCTGCATTGACGGAGATGTCGGCACAGCCAAAATATCCAGGACAAATTTTGGTGCAGGGCGACGGCGGAGCCAAGGTGATCGCTTGTGAGTCTATCGACTATGTAGAAGCTGCCGGTAATTACGTGGTTTTGCATGTGGGCAGAGAACAGCACGTTATGCGTAAGTCGTTAAGCGCCCTGGGGAAAATGCTCAACCCGGATCATTTTTGTCGGGTTCACCGCCAATACCTTGTCAGGCTGGGAAGCATTGTGGAACTTTTGCCTTATCACAAAGGCGACATGTTGCTTGTTTTGCAAACGGGAGAGAAACTCAAGCTGAGTAGGCGATTCAAGGAGGAATTGTTCAAGCACATGGCGCTATAAGCGCATGGATGGCTTGTGAGCAATGGTCTGAGCGATCCATGGTTCGTCTGGTTTTAAGAGGAACTGCACCTTCGCAAGACGATTTACCTATTCGTAGGGTTGCTTTGGTATCCCCGATGGAAGGTCCATGACTTGTTGCCTTGGATTTTGAGAATGACCTAGATATATAAGTTAGATAAAGAGATCCCGATGGATGCCCGAAAGGAAAAGGTCGAAATTTCGAGGGTTTTTTCAAGATGCCTATATACCTATGGGTAAAGGGTGATCTCCGTTTTTTGAGGTGTTTCTGGCCATTTGGCACTCTTTTTCTAGGTTACAGGGGACAAACTGATGGGGGACATGGCAAAAAAGCCTTGTCGTCGTCAGATCTTTTGAGTGGAGAAGGAAATATTCGGCAGCGCTCATAAAATTCTTATAGTTTACTTTTGATAAAGAAGATTTAGGATTTCATAGTGGGTTTTATAGTGACATTGTTAAAAACCAAGTTCAAAAATTTAGTTCAGTCATGAAATTCTCCGTGAAAAAAAGGTGATTTTTGGAGAGAGCGGAAATTTATGAATCAAGGTGAAAGGGGTTGAGTGAACGATGGCATTTTCTCGGCAGAGTTAACGGTTTCCTGTCGCATGGAGGATGTCCAGGTGCTTCTTGGAATGTCTCTCATTGAATGCTTCTTAGTAATTTAAAGGCCATCCGTTCTTGTTTGAGATACCGGAGTTCATTCAAGACAATGGGATACATGCTTTTATAGAAATAAAGAGACCTATCGGCATCAAGCATTGTCTATGGGCATGCATTGCTTGGCGAGAATGGTTGAAAAATGTCGATTCAGAATCAGACCTAATGAGTGGCGATGTTGTAAGCAAGCTGCCAGCGCCACCCAAACCACCCCATGACGGGTTTTCGGCCAGGCTGATTGACTGAGCCATCACCCTCTTCGGGAAAGAGGCTGCGTTTGTTGTGGGTCATTCGACCAAGTGTCAAACGCAGGCGTTGTCTTGCCTTGTGAGTGTCCGGGACCTTGCCGAGTAGTTTCTCGCCCTGTGCGAAAGCGGCAATGGTTGCCGCCGAATAAATTTCGGATGCTTCAAGTGCAGCAATAATGCTTGTATATTTTGCCGGTCGTCCAACTTTAATCATTTCTATGCCTCATCGTATCAAGAATTGGAATGAGATGCTTTTTCTCGGTACTTTTCCCACACTGCAACCAGATCAGCGGTGACCACTCTAGGGATCAGCAAGGACTCGTCTTGCACTTTTGGCGAGAGAGTATATTTGCGAATCCGAGTAAACTCACGAATCGGGGTGGTGCGTGAGAAAGAGCGTGGGGGTTGCAGAAAATGCTTTCTTCGGGAAATAACCATAGGAATGGCAGCCCAGTAGGAACAAGGCCGAAATACTTTACTGAATATATTAAGGAGAGATTAAGTTGTTTGGTTACAGTATTTTGGATATGAGTGACGCAGTTTTATATAAAATTGTGTGTCATCAAAATGTACGCAATCTCACAAATTCTTTCGGTGGTGCCGAAAATTCTTAAAAAAGAGGAAGTAAATGTTAATAAAGTGGTTGCAGAAAATATGGACCACTAATATAATTACTGAACAAACAACCCGGAGAAATAGTATGCATAGGCAATGCGGTCGGCATTTGAATGCCGAATACTACCTAGAGGTAGAATCATTACCCGATGATCAACTCTTTTCGCCCACAGAGATAGTAAAGCGGAAATATGATAAAAAGATGCAAAACGAGTCGTTTACGCGCATGTTTCACGCACTCTATCAATTTGGTCAACGCAACGGGCTCGCACTCAAGCCGGATAACGGTTTGAAGCATCCCAACGGCCGTCCGCTTATGCATGCAGGAAAGTGTAAACTGCCTCGGGGGGAGCGCAGCGCCAGGTGGCTTGGGTCCACTTGGAAAAGTAAGCTTTACGTCGAAGACCATATTGCCATTCGGCATTTTGCTGAAACAAGGCTCGTCCAAATTCTTTCCGGTCATTTGGCGGAGCGCACCGCAAACCTGCCCCAAGAGCTGGAAGCGAAACCAAAAATTCTTCTCTTTAAAAAGCCCAAACTCAAGCTTCTTCACGTCGCCTTGGCAGCTGCAATTCTGATTACGGCTTCCGGTATCTTCCAATACAACTTCTTAAGTGAAGGTTATGGCGTCCTGAGAGAACAAGGTCCGAAAGCGGCCTTTGAGTTTTTCCAAAATCGTGGTGAATCGGTAGACAATCTCTTTGGTAAAGCCTTTGCAGCTTATCGCAATGGCGATTATGAACTAGCCGAACGATTGAGTCACAGGGTTTTGAAATCTAGGGGCCTGAATGACAAGGCGAGAGCTTCTTATTTATTAGGAGAGCTTAAAACCAACAGCGGCGCTTATCATGAAGCAGAAGATTACCTGCAGAATGCCCTGGCGATCTATGAATCATTGGGCAAAGAAAATTCTAGATATAGAACTCTCCTCGTTTTGGCAAAGCTCCATATCGCTCAGAAGAAAACAGCCAATGCTAAGTACTTCACCAATTTAGCGGAACTGAGCCCCCAAGCTGTAGGAGATGCGTTCTTCCTGTTCTTGAAATCTCAAATTGCGTTCCTGGACCACAACTATCAAGCTGCTTTGACCCTTTCTCTTGAGCGCGAAAAAGCTTTTAGCGGTGATCGTTCTCGCGAAGCAGGAATCTACAGTGATATTGGCTTTTACCACGGCCTCCTCGGCAATATGCAGCAATGCTTGGACTACGCCTTAAAAGCTCAAAGTATCGCAACCGAACTCGAAGATAAAAATGATTTGATGTACAACAACATCAATCTCATGCTCTATCAGAAATGCTCTTTTGGTAGTTATCAGGATTTGAGAACCTCTACTTATAGTTACGCCCTAGAAAAGAACGATGTCAAACTTCTCGATCAAATCTATTTTATCGACAAGCTCAGCTGTCGCTTAGAAACCACAGACAGCGGACATGTGCCACCGCCGGACAGGACCATCATCTCTGGTGAAGGTCAACCGCCACCGTCATTGGAGGGCACGGAAAACCTTCAACCGTTACCCGTCGAAATAGATTCCGATCAGGAACAAAATCAGGAGATGAACCCCATTCAGTAAATGATTACCCTGGAGATTGGAATCTCCGAACTAAGCAAGCGTAGCTCTCAGACAGTTGGCTATTTAGCCAATGACAAAAAGGGAACGGGTGGTGGCAAAATTGCCATCACCCGTTTCCTCTTTTTGAAGAACAGTGATGGAATCCAAGGTTCCATTCTCGATTTCCCAAGGTGGGATCTATGTCGAAACCATGCATCCTGCTAACCAGGTGCTTTTATAGATCGCCTTTTCCAAAACGGGTTCTCTTTAATTATCGGCGCGTAAATCGCGGATGCCGTTAGGGTGATAGCTCAGGTAAATACTTCGCTTCGTTGTAGGCTTGAAGATCATCGGTACTATCAATTTCCAACCAGCCGCCCTGGACTTGGACCGCTTTCGCAGGCATCAACCCATCAATGATTTGCTGTAAAAGGGACGTCATATACATGTTGTCGAAATCTTTTCCGTCGTAATGAGCGCTTTTGTCCAGATTGTCGTAATAGTCGAGAATGCGTTTGATTGCAAAGCTTCGCATGAGAATGAGCCCCATGTATTGGCCTTGAATATCGGCCATAGACAAAGGCTTTTTGCCGAGTTCGAGAATGTCGCCTGCAGCATTTAATTTAAGGGTTTCTGCATCGGCGAGAGGATCTTCCATGCGCAAGGACCATAACTTTTGCCATTCGAGATCAATAGTCATCGCGAGAGGGCTTGGCTCGTCGATGAGGGCTTGGAGAATATGCGGCAAATAAACGATGTCACCATAGGAAATAATGACATCTCCTTCCAGAAAGGATCTCGCGCAGAAAAGCGAGGAGACCATATTGGTTTGATCGTAGCGAGGATTGTGGAAAAAGCGCACTTGGCGATGCTCCAAATGGGATTCCAAAACATCGGCTTTATAGCCGTGGACCACCGCAATGTCGTCGATACCGCAAGCGCGAGCGGTATCGATGATGTGATCAATAATAGCTTTGCCCCGAAAGGGCACCATGCATTTAGGGACTTTATCGGTTAGGGGACGCAATCGGGTTCCCTGACCCGCCGCGACGACGATGAGTTTCAATTCGGCACCTCGTTTTCGTTTCACCTGGGCTAAACCTGTTTCTTTCAGGCATTGGGAGCGCTTTGTGAATGAATGGCTCCCTAATGGCTTGCATGGTTGGCCAGGATAGCTGAAAATAACTCAGTTTAACCTATGAGACTAGGGGTAAACGCCTGAGGGGTATTAAGGGAACTGTTAAGACTATGGCCGACGTCAACATAGCGCCGGGAACCTGTTATTGGTTAACCGGGCTCTCAGGTGCGGGGAAGACAACCATTGGGCGTGAGTTATACGCCAAACTTCGCAAAGATCAATCCCATGTTATTTATCTTGACGGGGATGTCATTCGTGAAGTTTTGGGCTCTCGACAACAATATGATCAGGCCTCCAGGCGTGAACTGGCGTTGATCTACGGTCGTATGTGCCGCATGCTCACCGATCAGGGGCAGGATGTTGTTTGTGCCACCATTTCCATGTACCACGAAGTAAGAGCCTGGAATCGCGCAAACATCAAACACTACCGCGAAGTCTATCTACGCGTTTCCATGAAAACCCTGGTCCAAAGAGATCAAAAACAACTTTACAGCCGCGCACAGCGAGGCGAGGTCAGCCAGGTTCTGGGTGTCGACCTCGACTTTGAGGAACCCCAAGCTCCTGATTTGATTCTCACGAATGAAGGTGACGAATCACCCCAAGCTCTCGCAGAACTCATTTATTTAAAATTCCATCACATCCATACAGGAGATCGAACATGATTAAACAAGGTGACTTTACCGCCTTGGCCAAGTCCTACATCAACCGTCCTGGCTACAGCCTGGATTTGCTCAAGCAACTCGCCGCCCATGTGGGGCACCCGCGCGAACCCTTTCAAATAGCCGATGTAGGTGCAGGTACCGGGAAACTAACGGAAAATCTCCTGGATTTGGGATTTAACGTCGTTTGTGTCGAGCCTAATGACGCGATGCGCGCAGAGGGCGATCGCTTAACGGGCGATCGTGGCGTCGTTTGGCATGCAGGTAGCGGCGAAGAAACCGGATTGCCTGATGAATCCGCTGACTGGGTATTTATGGCGTCCTCCTTTCATTGGACTGACCCGGAGCGATCCTTGCCGGAGTTTCACCGTATTCTGCGTCCCGGCGGCTATTTCACAGCAGTTTGGAACCCTCGCGATTTATCGAGAAGTCCGCTTCAACAGCGCATCGATACTCGCATTCGCGAAATGGTTCCCGGTCTCAAAAGAAAATCTTCCGGCGCTGCCCGTTACACGGATACCTTGGAGAAGACGCTCGTCAGCACAGGTCATTTCGAGGATGTACTCTTTCTGGAAGGTCCTTTTGACGAAATGATGTCGAAGGAACGCTATATGGGCGCTTGGCGCTCGGTCAACGACATTCAAGCTCAGGCGGGACCTGATGGATTCGAACGCGTTATGGCCATGATTGAAGGGGAGATCGCCTCCCTTGATGAAGTCGCTATGCCCTACCTCATGCGTTCTTGGACAGCTAGGGTTGTGAAGTAAGATGACTTTTCGCTTCGGGACCAAGGCCGAAACCCTCGCGCGGCTGAAACCCCAAATGCCCCAAGAAGCGGTCATTCTGGACCAACACTGCTTCTCTTGGGGTGATTGGCAAGCTCATCCGCACGAGGTGCTGGATCGAGTAGCCCAGTTGCCTTGGGGTTCCGATCCGTTGATCGTGCGTAGCTCGGCCATGGGTGAGGACAGTGATACGGCCTCGCTCGCAGGTTCCTTCCTGTCGGTGCCTCAAGTGATCGGTCGCCAAGCGTTAGACCAAGCGATTCGGCGCGTGTGGGATTCCTATTCGGATCAAAACTCTGACCATCAGGTGTTGGTGCAGCCCATGTTGCAGAAAGTCACCATGGCGGGGGTCGTATTTACGGCAGATTTGGATACACTTGCCCCCTATTTCACCGTAAATTTCGAGCGTGGTGGTGGCACGGATGCCGTCACCTCCGGCTCGAGTGCCGGTCTTGAGACGTTTGTTCGATTTCGCCATGCACCCTTTCCGGTTCCTGATCCCCAGCTGAAAACGTTAATTTCCGTCTGTGAGCAGGTGGAAACGCTGACGGGTCATCCCTATTTAGATATTGAGTTTGCGTTTGACGAGGATCATGGGCTGGTGATTCTCCAGGTTCGCCCTATTGTTTCCGAATCTAAATCACCGCCACAATTGAAGCGACCGCTTAACCAACCCTTGCGCAAGCTCTATCGCAAGATTCAGAAATTATCTGCACCACATCCCAATCTGCTCGGTGATCGCGCTATTTACGGCGTGATGCCCGATTGGAACCCTGCGGAAATTGTAGGAAGACGGCCCCGCACCTTGGCCCTTTCTCTATATCGCGAACTCATTACTGATCAGATTTGGGCCTACCAGCGCGATAACTACGGGTATCGGGATTTGCGATCCCACCCCTTGCTCGTCTCTTTTCTAGGGTTGCCCTACATTGATGTGCGAGTCTCCTTTAACTCGTTTATTCCCGACAGTCTCCACAGTGGTATTGCTGCCAAATTGGCCAATCATTATTTGGATGCGTTGGCCCAAGCACCTCACCAACACGACAAAGTTGAATTTGAAGTGGTGCACTCCTGTTATTACCTGGATTTGCCGGATCGCCTCGAATCGCTGCCGCCTGCAGGTTTCTCTAAGGCTGAATGTCGCCGTCTCGAGTTCACGCTTCTGCGCTTGAGTAATGACATCATCAACCCCGAGAAGGGCCTTTATCGCAAAGATCTTAAGAAAATCCGTAAACTGAAAAAACGTCACAGAGCCATCACCGATTCTGAACTTTCGACGGTCGACAAAATATATTGGCTTTTGGAAGAGTGCAAGCGCTATGGCACGTTGCCTTTCGCAGGCATTGCCCGCGCCGCTTTTGTGGCGGTGCAAAGCTTGAACGCGCTGGTTCGGCTTGGTGTTCTGACTGAAAAAGAGCGGAGCCAATTTCTCAACAGCCTTTCCACCGTTTCTAAAGCGCTTGCCCGCGATCTCTATACTTTGAGCAAAGGGAAAATGAGCCGTGATTCCTTCCTGGCTGAGTACGGTCATTTGCGGCCCGGCACCTATGACATTCTCTCGCCGCGGTACGACCAGGCCTTTGATTCCTATTTTGGGACACAAGTGCCTCAACCGGTTGATGAGGAGCCCTTTGTCTTTTCTAAGTCACAAAAATCGGCAATTCGCAGCCTTCTGCGAGAACACGGCATTAAAGTCGGTCCCGATGGATTCATTAAATTCATGAAAGGTGCCATTGAGGGTCGGGAGTATTCCAAATTTGTCTTCACCAAATCTCTCAGTGATGTCATTGAACTGATTGTGGGATTCGGTGAAAAACTTAAGTTGGACCGCGATGATTTGAGCTTTTTGGATATTCAAGTGGTTCGAGATCTCTACGCAGGGCTCGATTGTCGGGATGTTGCTGAGATTTTCAGGACGAATATCGAGGCGAATCGGGCCAATTATGCCTACACTCAAACGGTTAAATTACCCAGTCTCATTGTAAAGCCCGAAGATGTTTACCAGTTCTTCCTGCCTACAGAGGAACCCAACTTCATTACTTTGAAAAGTGTGACCGCATCTCTCATTGAGGAAGCCTCCTTCGAGGATTCCAATTTGGAAGGTAAAATAGCGTTTATCGCTTCGGCTGATCCTGGTTATGACTTTCTTTTTACAAAGGGTATTGTGGGCCTGGTTACGCAATACGGCGGAGCAAATTCCCACATGGCCATCCGTTGTGCTGAATTGGGATTGCCGGCGGTGATTGGTGCTGGAAGTCGCAATTTTACTCAATGGTCATCAGCCCAACGTCTTTCGCTGGATTGCCAGACGCGCCAGGTTCGAATTCTGGCTTAAGCCTCGTTCTCGATAAATTGACCAAGGACAAAAAGTGAAGATAGCACTTACGCAACGGTTGGTGGAAAACACGACCTACCCAGAAACGCGAGATGCGTTGGACATGGCATGGGGACCATTTTTTCATTCATTGGGTTGGATCCCCATGCCCCTGATGTCTGGTTATGACGATCCCAAAGCTCTTTTAAATGCATTGACTCCTGATGTGGTGATGTTCACCGGCGGCAATGATTTAGGCGCCTTTAGTGATGATCCACTGTCCCATTTGCGCGATCAATTCGAGGGCGCCATTCTTGGGGCCGCCTTAGCTGCAAAAATCCCCATCATCGGTGTGTGTCGCGGGGCGCAATTTCTGGCCCACCGCTTTGGCTCTTTTCTAGATCTTGTTCCCGGCCATGTCGCATGTCGTCACGGTTTACGTGCTGCGGAGAATCATCCCTTGGCAACATTAGTGGATCGGTTTGATTCGGTGAACTCCTTTCATCAAATGGGCATAATGGAACCGAGTGCTGAGCTTCAACCGCTTGCGTGGGCGCCGGATGACACCTTAGAAGCCTTCACCCATCGCCATCATGCCGTTTTAGGAATGATGTGGCACCCGGAGCGAGAAGCACCATTTCTTGACGAAGATCGGGCTCTGATCAAAGCGTTCTTAAACATGGCCTAACCGTAGAGTAGGCCGCCAACCTCCTAAATCGTAGAGTAGGCCGCCGGCCTGATTCCGGCATCTCAGTGTTGAGGAAAGCGACTTGAGTTGGAGTTGAATCCAAATGGGAGAGACCGGCATTTCGCAGGCCTAAAAGGCAGCCGGGCTGGCTATTCTACGTTTGCCATCTTCCATAGGCATCCAAAAAGCAATCATCGATGACTTCCGCTACCGTCTTCCAATCGGCAAAGCCAGGGCAAGGGCACGTCATACGGTGCCCCTACCTCCAAATGGAGCGAAACCGGCGCATATACATTTTGAACATGTCGAAAATATAGCCGGTACCTTTGTAGGACCAGCGGCGGTATATCCGTACCAGCAAATCGAACCCACTGCGGATGAGTAGGAACGGCGTCATCAAACGTGTGAGAAAACGGATGTTATCTAGTGGATAGTCCAGCCAGAGGAGCTCTTTGCGCAGCACGGATTGAGAAAGGGCGATTTCTGCTGGATGTAGCATGCGTCGGTAGCGGGGGGTTTCATCCCGCTTCTTTTTAGGGTCCCACTTGGCTGAGCTCCGTTGTTTTACCTGGAGCATAGCTTCTTCAAAAACCATGTCCAGGAATTCACAAAGTTGGCCTGCACCTTTTTCGGGATCGGCGATGAGTTTGTGATGGTGGTAAAGCCGCATTTGATCGGGTAGGGCTTGGAGAGAGCGTTCCATAGCGCGGATATCTGATTTGGCGGAAAACGAATCCCAGAGAGGATCATAGGCCGTCATATGATGCTTGAGGACCCGTTGCTCCTCTTTAAATTGATCCGAAGTCCAGACGTTTTTTCGTCGGGTTTTACGGGAAACGAGCATATTTCTTGGATCGCGAATCACGGCCAGGAATTTGGCTTTGGGCAGGTTTTTGCCGAGGCGTTGAATGTATTGGCCGGTAGCCAATTGCATATAGAAAGATTTGCCACAGAGTCTCGCCACATGACCCATCACGGCTGCAAACACGCCATCGTGATGACGCACTTGGCCCAAGGAGGCGATGACGGCATCTACATGGGTTTCGGCAAAGCCGGCCGATGTTCCTGTGAACGCGCTTTCATAAAAACTTTGATTCTCTTGATGAATCTCTTCGAGATGGTGGATCACCAAGCCGCGCAATGAATCTGTTTCGTCAAGGTTGGGGAATTGTTTGGCAAGTGCAGGACGATAGCCGGCCCAGTACCATTCTTTATCCCTGATAAAAACCTGCGGATGCCGTTTGAGCATGTCGTAAACATAACCCTTGCCACCATAGTCGGAGCCGGTTACGAAAATGGGCATCATCTCAAGTGTCATGCAGCAATCCTCGATAAAAAATCGTCCTCATTCTAACCGCTATGTGAGAATTCTGTAAGCAAACTGCATAGGGCATCAGATGCTATAGGCGTGTCTTCCTTTACAACCGGGGTATCCATTATCTAAACTCGGGCATTCGCAATAAAGCAGCCCCAATGGGGATCGCAAGTTTTGGGGAATGGTGCCATGGGTGAAAGAAACCAATATCTTGGTGTCGTCTTAGGGATTGTCCTGGGCACGCTTCTCTTCATCTTCGCAACGCGCCAACTGGCTGACGTGGATTTGGATCGAGCCGGCATGGGTCGCAATACGGTACCGCGTACGGGCGTTTTGGGAGACTTGCCCATCAGCGCCGTTGGTGGACCGCAATCTCTTTTCCCCGCTTGGGATCAGTTCCAATCTGAGAATCAAGCGCTTGCCCTTTGGTTGGGTGCG
>WURV02221716.1:0-10410 GCA_011762755.2 Epimenia babai
CTGATGTTAACGAGGGTCGATTCTTTTCTACTTTTTCGGGTATCGTGGAATACAAACCATGATGTTCGTTTGGTTTCTTTATTGCAGCTAATATACTAACTGTTGGCAACCGTGGCATTTCGCCGAATTTTCCGCTATTTCTATAACTCTATAAGGCTACCGCGCCACACCACAATGCCTGATTACGTTACGACGCATACCGTCACGTTACGACGCATAACGCCACGCTACGACGCATAACGTCACGCTACGACGCATACCGTCACGCTACGACGCATACCGGCACGTTACGACGCATAACGTCACGCTACGACGCATAACGTCACGCTACGACGCATAACGTCACGTCACGACGCATAACGTCACGTCACGACGCACATCACGCTACGACGCACGTCATGCTATAATTAATATATCACGCCATATCGAAGACGTCGCGTAGCGCGATAAAACAAATTGGTCACACCGCACTGAATCAGGCTATATGGTAAATACAAGCAACACATTACGCACCGCAATCAGCAATCGTCCACCAAACAGGCAAACAGGACCAAAGACCACGTGTGGTGACATTAAAAATCAAGATAATCCCATAGGAATCAACATTTTCCAGATTTTCAACATCCGTATGCATACGGGGGCAAAGGGGCTATAGTACGTCAATCGACGCCACGAATTCGTCAAGGGTGTTTAAACAGTGGCGGGGGGCAGGGGGTGGATCGTACATTCTGCGATGGATGATGGAGCCAAGATGGATGAGAACACGCGAGAGTTAAAACTGAGATGAATGCACGAGTATTTACATAATGGGATGATGACTGAGGGGTGTGCCCGCACGCTCGTGTAGTAAAACCGCGACCATCCCCACCACCGTAGTCACCACCGCCCAACTGCTGTGCGTAAATAATGAAGTATATGACGAAATAACGCCAGGACCGACTTTCACCGATTCCCGCATCTCCATCCGACTCTCGATTGTGGCGTATTGGTTAAAAATCCGGCAATGTTATCGGAAATTAAAGCGGGGGAAAGAGGGGAACAATTATGTCGTGTACATGATAGTGGTATTTTGCGTCGTCTAATTAAGATTACTGGATTCTATAAAAGGCATTGTGTCAGTTAATGAAGGATAGGACAGATATATACGTTTCTCAGGTGATATACTACAAAGAGATACAACTCTCAGGTAATATAGCACAAAGAGATACAACTCTCAGGTGGTATACTACAAAGAGATAACTCTCAGGTAATATACTATAAAGAGATACAACTCTCAGGTGGTATACAACAAAGAGATAACTCTCAGGTAATATACTATAAAGAGATACAACTCTCAGGTGGTATACTACAAAGAGATAACTCTCAGGTAATATACTATCAAGAGATAACTCTCAGGTAATATACTATCAAGAGATACAACTCTCAGGTAAGATACAACTCTCGGGTGATATAGCACAAAGAGATACACGATTCTCAGGTAATATACTACAAAGAGATTAGCTTCTCAGGTACTACACAACAAAGAACGGATTTTCAGGTAATATACTACGAAGTTAAAATTAAAAAAAAATGGGCACAAACAGAGACGGATGGAAATCGGGATTCATAGTACGGCACCCAAAGGAATCGGGAGATAAAAAGCGAAACATGAAAATCGCTCACGGCGGGTGATTATCGATTGATGCGTGACAGTGGGGACGGGTGGTGTGGGGAATACGGATGTACGGGACAGTGAGCTGTGGCTCCCTCATATAGCATACACGTATATAGGCTGGATGCTCTTCTCGCTACGCGGCACCTTCCTCTTTGTCGTCTTCTAGCTTTCGCTTCTTCCCCCGCGATTGTTCCTCTTCTGTAAGACAATGCGAGACAATGAGAGCTCCCGTAAGACAATGCGAGACAATGAGAGCTCCCGTAAGACAATGCGAGACAATGAGAGCTTCCGTAAGACAATGCGAGACAATGAGAGCTTCCGTAAGACAATGCGAGACAATGAGAGCTTCTGTAAGACAATGCGAGACAATGAGAGCTTCCGTAAGATAATGCGAAACAATGAAAGCTTCCGTAAGACAATGCGAGACAATGAGAGCTTCTGTAAGACAATGCGAGACAATGAGAGCTTCTGTAAGACAATGCGAGACAATGAGAGCTTCCGTAAGACAATGCGAGACAATGAGAGCTTCCGTAAGACAATGCAAGACAATGAGAGCTTCCGTAAGACAATGCAAGACAATGAGAGCTTCCGTAAGACAATGCGAGATAATGAGAGCTTCCGTAAGACAATGCGAGACAATGAGAGCTTCCGTAAGACAATGCCAGACAATGCGAGATAATGAGAGCTTCTGTAAGACAATGCGAGACAATGAGAGCTTCCGTAAGACAACGCAAGACAATGAGAGCTTCCGTAAGATACTGCGAGACAATGAGAGCTTCCGTAAGATACTGCGAGACAATGAGAGCTTCCGTAAGATACTGCGAAACAATGAGGGCTTCCGTAAGATAATGCGAGACTATGACAGACGTGAAACAGCATAACACAAGAATCTTTGAGAATGTACATAAAACTAGAAGACTATAAAAAAGTATTAACTAAAGAAATAGTAAATAATAATAATAATACATTTGTTTTGGAGGCGCCCTCATAACTAGTATGTCTCTAAAGCGCCAATATACATGTCGTGTAATAACTAATCATATTGCATAACACAAATAAGTACGAATAACGTAACACTTAAATGATATGAAATAAAACAAAATGAAATGAAATTTTATTGATTTATAGTGCCCTTTTCACACATGGCTAAAGACACTTAACAAATTTATGGGTACTACGATTAACTAGAAACACGAGGAATACGGTTCAAAATCGAACTTGGTATACCATGAATAAATCGAAAGTAAAAAAAGGCATATACAGAAAGATCACATATAGAGAAAATATAACTAACATATTACACACAAGTTGCAGTGTCAGACATAAAAACGCGGTAAAACTATGTTGAATATCACACGAAAAACACATTATGAGAAAAATACGTAGTATTGCACTATAAAATTCCCATCTGTCCACTTTAGCAGAAGGCAGTTTGAAAAAGAAAAAAGAAAAGAAAAGGGCAATGAAAATTGAAATGAATAAAATAAATGAAATTAAATTCTATTGATTTATAGTACCTGAGCTAGAATTAGAAAGGGAGAGTTTTAAAGAGCATTAGCAACTATTTCATACATATTTGGACCAAAACCTTCGACAAAAACGCCGCTGTGGTATAATTTGACGAGTTTGATTCTTTTAAGATATAGATGACGACTTAGATAGCATTCGTACCTTCCTCCTCACCATCTTCTACCGTGACATCCTCATCGTCGTCCTCGTCGTCGGGATTAAAGTCCTCACCCTCGGAATCCAGCTGGAGCAAAAAAGAACCGTTGCAGAGCGCTGAGGGGTTAACGTGATCATTACTAAACACGGTCAGCTCGTGAATGACGGCCAAGTGATAACAGCGACGCACCCGGCTTTTCAACATGGTTTTTGGGCGATGTATTAACTGTTTATCGAGAAATTTAGAACCGACAAGTTGATCGGTACGTTTAGGAAACAGGTACGTTTAGGAAACCGGCACGATGTTATTTTAAGGAAGCAGCAAGAGCAGACAACCTAAACTAGGACAACCTAAAACGCGCCACACTTCAAGGTCATCCTTCTATACCTGAAATAAAAACTCACCACAATTCAAGGTTATCCCTCTATACCTGAAACAAAAACTCGCCACAATTCAAGGTCATCCCTCTATACCTGAAACAAAAACTCGCCACAATTCAAGGTCATCCCTCTATCCCTGAAACAAAAACTCACAACAATTCAAGGTCATCCCTCTATACCTGAAACAAAAACTCGCCACAATTGAAGGTCATCCTTCCATACTTTAAACAAAAACTTGCCACACTTCAAGGTCATTCTTATGTAAAATAAATTGATGACATTTCAAGGTCATCACCGTATACATGAAGCCAAAACCAACCACATTTCAAGGCGATTCATCATTACACAACACAAAAACTCGGCGTTACCTCGAGGTTGTCTTTTTGAAGATAGTCCAAACCGACGCCCTCCGTCTCCTCTTCCTCTTCTCCTAATTCATCGTCGTCCTCGTCTAAATCTTCGTTATCCTCGTCGTCATCGTCTTCATCATCTGGGTGATAGTTACACATAAGAACGTGATCAACACCACGGGCGATTTTTCGGTAAAAATCTACGAACATACAAATTTTTAACGACAGCATCGGCAATTTCTCTCGATTTTCCATCTGCGTACCTCCACGCTCAAACGATGTCACAAAAGTCAAGTTAACGTTGATGGCAACTGCCATTGTGGCTCGATAAGTAACCGTGGAGAAACATACAGAAAAAACCTCGAACTCTGATGGAACCCATGACATCCGGGAAACCTGTCCGGCGCCCTACCGACGAGATACAGGGGGAGGACTTTCAAGCAATAGCCCACCCTACTCGTGATGGATATCCGTGTATATCGCTCATATAATACATACTTTAAACGTCAGCGTGTTCTCGAAAACTGGTATGAAATACCCAACTACACAGGAAAAAGCTTACCCCCAGTAGCTCAGTGGGTACAACACCAGAGTGGTTATCTGCACGTCGTGGTTTCGTGTCCTATCAGAGCTATAGTTTTCTCTTCTGCGCATTTCTCTCAAGTAAAAAAATTAAGCGCATCGGCGAGTTTAATGATCATAAACTGTTTTTAATAAACACTACGCTTCAAATGAACGGGGCACCAAATGATACATAGTATTCACGTGACTATATGGTGCTTATGCAATCACAGAGCAGCTAGGTCATTACACGGTACCCATGTGATCACATAGTGTTTATGTGATTACGTAGTATTTGTGACTACGTAGTGTTCATGTGATTACATAGTATATGTGATTACATAGTGTTTATGTGATTACATAGTGTTTACGTGATTACATAGTGTTTATGTGATTACGTTGTGTTTATGTGATTACATAGTATTTATGTGATTACATAGTGTTTATGTGATTACATAGTATTTATGTGATTACATAGTATTTATGTGATTACATAGTGTTTATGTGATTACATAGTGTTTATGTGATTACATAGTGTTTATGTGATTACATAGTGTTTCCGTGATTACATGTCTATGTGATTACATAGTGTTTATGTGATTACGTTGTGTTTATGTGATTACATAGTATTAATGTGATTACATAATGTTTATGTGATTACGTAGTGTTCCTGTAAGCAATACAACATAGCCTATATAGAAGCTATCCGCCTTCTCGTATGTTTCTGCGTCACTGAAACGCACGACCAAAATTGATAGACCATCGGTACACCTGGGCTACCGACTGATCAAATAAAGCGAGGTACTAACCTTCGTCGACCTCGACCTCGGCGTCGTCGGCATCCGGATCCGCTTCTCCGTCCATCTCACCTGGAACACAAGATCGCAACGAGACGCGCGAGTTGTAAGGAGCGGACGTAGTTGGCAAAAGTCACGCGGAAAACGGGAAGTGGATAGCTAGTACATCCGCACGGAATGAATAAACATGGATGGAAATTGCTATTGTTCTAGCGTTCGAAATAGAAATCGGAAAGATCTAGGATCGACAGTTAAAAAGGGACGGCGAGTAGAAATACTGTTCGCTGATGTTCTCTATAACATAACTTAGTTGTTATTGTGATATATATGAGCAATATCGCGACATTGTCCATGGGGAGATATATTTTGCATATAGTCAGCCCCATGTTATTGTTTTCTCTATGGCGGCCATCTTGGCAAAGCTCGATTTCTCGCCAGTCCGTTTACCGCCGTGAATTTGACTAGTTCGGGCAACTGGAGACCGGGGGCGGAGCGGGGGGTCTACTGTATCTTACTGAACAAGAATCTAAGAATGCCTGTCTTTAACGACCAAAAATATTCATTAGTGAATTGCGAATATAATACTCCTTCAAATATCTACGGGGTTTCAACATCTCTTTAGTTGCACCTTGGGATGCCTTCTTTGTATCAACATCAGCGCATGTACAGTACCAGTCAAAAGTACGGGTACGCATTGTTTTGTACAGATTTTGGCAGTATAATAATAAATAATAGAAAATCTTTATGTAGAATGCCGAATTATCCCTTTGTCAATAATGAGATTGTCAACAAGATGATGTCGACATTTTACAATGTTACTAGCTTAAAAACATAAACTTATGGTATGTATTTGTAGTCTCACTAATGCTTCCACTCCCACATATATATATATCCATAGATATATATCTGTGCGTATATAGATTGGCACTTTGGGTGACCCCGGTAAATGCGCCATATCTCGGTCGCGAATTGATGGATTTTCATGGTTGACTACTCTTTGGAAAGAGGAGAGATCTACCTTTCCAAAGATATATATATTATATTAATATTTGACATGATGGGCGCCCCCCCAGGGCAATTAAAAAGGGGGACATTTTTTGGACTCGCACTGTATATATTATATCCATAGATATAAATATCAGTGCATATTCATATCTTCAACGCCCGTGTCGTTTTACATCATTGTACTCTCGAGGAAATTTCTTAACAACTACATGAATAATTTACCGTATTCATCATCCTCCAGGTCTTCTTTATCGTCGCGGTCGTAGCCATCGAGGAACTCAAGGTTGGGCAACATCTCGAAGACCTTCTCGCGATATTCGTCCAGGAGCGTGACTTCGCAGTTGAACAGATCCAGTGACCGAAGATGGTTCAGGTTGCTCTGCGACGACGAAAGAGCGGGCGTTAAACGTACAACACGCAGCCAATTAAACGGTGACTCGTGTTTTACAGAATGAGACCGACCAATCAGTCTCCGTAAATGATAGACAACGAATGCAGCAAACGTTCATCTTACATCAGCTCGTGTCGCCATATTGTGTCATCGTATGTTATCTTGGGATGTCTCGTGCCTAACATTGTCTCGTATTATCTGGCATTGTCTCATATTATCTGGCATTGTCTCGTATTATCTGGCATTGTCTCGTATTATCTGGCAGTGTCTCGTATTATCTGGCAGTGTCTCGTATTATCTGGCATTGTCTCGTATAATCTAGCATTGTCTCGCATTGTCTTACATTGGATCGTATTGTCATATTGTGCTGTTATCGTATGTTACCTTATGTCTCGTCTCTGACATTGTCTCGTATTATTTGTCACTGTCTCATATTGTCTCATATCATCCTGTATTATCTCATTGTCTTGATCCATCTTAATGTCTCGTATTACCTCACTTTTCTCCCGTTGCCATAGCGTATTGCTATGGTACGAGGCAATTACTGGCCTTTACAACGATGGTCCAAACTGTTCCCGTTAACCTCATTTACCACAAATCCCCGTGCAAAAAACCAAGTGTAGGTGGACTGTCTACTTATGGTCCATCGGGTTAAATAGTTGTCATGTATGTACGTAAGAGACCCACCATGTCAAAATCAGTCTGAAGTCTCAATTTGTCAATTAAGTAATTTATACATGTCTAGAGAGAATGAGACCAGCTTTCCAATGCCACTAAAATCATAATAATCCACAAAGAGGTAACAATAATATTGGCAAATATATACATCATAGTGGAGAAACTTAATATTGAGAAAATGGCGACCAAACATTGTCACACAGTTCAAACTGGTAATAATACGACATTTTAAGCATATTTCACAGAGAAAAATATATTTTTATGAATGTTTAATGACTGAAGTACCCTAAAATGGAAAACCAAAATTCCATATTTTTCATGTTGTAATGTATTGTTGCATTTTACTGATTTGGGGATTTCCCGACTTCCGACTGATTTTGACATGGTGGGTGTCATATATATAAAAATTATCCAATATATGTACCCAAACTGTACACATCACTCAACATAAGTCTGAATGTTACTTACCATTTCTTGATATTTCAGCCATGCTTGTATGACATTAAACTCCGTATCCTGTTTCTTTCTCGAATCCTGAGTTTTAGGTTGACAATCTCCACCCTCATTCGGTACGACCACATCTGGCACTACTTGACTATACTCACGAATGGAGGTCACCCCGCGACGTTTAACATCTCCTCTGTTCGCTGCCATATAACTACTGTATTTAGGAGCAGAACTTGGTCTTTTCAATTTGACCAAGCCAACATTTTTAACAATATCTACAGAGGTACTTTTTGCTCGATTTTTCACCCCCATATCGCCACGGCAACCCATAAAATGTCCGCCTTCATCGATAGAATCGTCACTGCTCGACCTAGTTAAATCCAATCTCGGTACAATTCCACTCGTATACTGACCTCTGACCTTTCTACATTTCTGACCTTCTGCCATAGAAAAAATCTCTATATCTATTTTTCCGCTAATATCTCTATGTTTTTCTATATGTTCAGACCGTGATGGTTCATCTCTTAAATCCAACGACAAATCTGTATCCCCGGAATCTGGAGTCATCTGCTGTCCATGATCAGTGTTCTCTTTTCCTGAAGTGTCTGCTAATTTCGAACTACTTTCAACAACTTTGGAATTTTCCGTTAAAGTTGTTATTCCTTTTTCATTATATTTGGAATTTTCCGTTAAAGTTGTTCTTCCATTTTCTTTATATTTCCTTCGCAATGCATCTCTGTCTCTCTTCTTTACTTCCATTACCATGTCAAAATCTTTTTCATTTTCTTTAAATGCCTCTAATCGCTTTAATAAATTATTACAATCCATATTGAGTTGCTTCCCTTTTAGATAATTTTTAACGTAGCTCTTAATAACAGGATCTTCAATTTGGCTACAAATTCCGAATATTTCATCATTGCTCCTATATGGTTCCTCAGCAGTTACCTCCCTTGCCTCACCACTTGAAGGCCTGCCTGAGTCTTTATCTATCTCATTTGGACTACCAATGTGTTCATCTCCATCGGTCACCATGACCCTTTCATTTGGAACACTTTCAGTTTCAATATCATACATATGAACTTGATTCTGTTGCGTAACATTGTTCATATCATCCAAATTTATCTCACTTTTGCTACCCAAATGTACCCCTCTAATGTCACCCAAATGTAACCCGCTACTGCCACCCAAATGTACCCCACTACTGTCACCCAAAAGTACCCCACTACTGTCACCCAAAAGTACCCCACTACTGTCACCCAAATGTACCCCACTACTGTCACCCAAATGTACCCTACTACTGTCACCCAAATGTACCCCACTACGGTCACCCAAATGTACCCTACCACTGTCACCATCTTCTAATTTTTCCTCACCCTCTCGATCTTCACATTTGCCCGCTGATCCAACCAAATCTAAACCAACATCGTCACGTGGTTCCGTTGAAAAACAACCATCGGTTATTTTCATGTCAAGGTCATTTAACCATCTACCGCTCAACTCGGGACAACGGACTCGATTTTCACGGGACGGTCGACTTTCATCAAGAACCGACTTCCTGTCCACAGATTTCAGAAAGTTCTCACAATTGACCTCATCGTTGTCTCTTATTTTTATTTCATTTTCATCCGTAGACGAATCGTCACTAATATCACCGATCGCATCCTTCTTGACTCCAACAACATCCTCATTTTCAACATCACGCTGCCAGAGATTACAACTCACAGCATCCACACAACCCGATGTCTGAGCCCCACCCTTAGGTAGTCCCCACCCAGAGTGGCCGCACCCTTGCTCACAAGCCGGATCAACACTGGCGACACACTGAGGACATGCGAAAACAAAATTCACTCCATTGTAGTTCGAACTGTTTTTATCTAACTTGAGCAAATTGAGGTTGATTTCCTGTAACTTTTCGCTGACATCATCCAGACGATGTATCACAACATGATCAGATTTAGTTGCTTGACAATCGGAAGTTATTCTTAGCCAGTCAGTTTCAGAGTTTCCGTTTGGATTTTGCTTGCGATTAATATGATTATCTGATAATTTAGCCGTTTCATAAAATCCCTCAATGGATGAAAAATATTTGTCTAGTTTGTCTTGCGTGTAGACATGGCTGGGACCACATTCACTGTAGACCAGTCGTCTGCAACATCACGTTAAAGGTGAAGAATAGTGATAAAAATGTGCCATTATTTATCTAAATGTAAAATATAAGTAGCCGTATTAGTCTAGTAAAGTGAGGGAAAATGAGGTAATAGCTTTTAATTGTATTTATTCGTAAACAAGCTTTTGCATATATGTAATATGCTTCTTCAGGCTTATCGAATGAAATTGATCAACATTGGAAGTGCAAGAAATTTATACTAAATTCCCAGAGAAAACCCAGTCACACTGGATTGTTGAGATAACATGAAGAGATGAACCATAAAGGGAAAACATAAAAGAAAGTTATTATATGATCACTAAATGCAACGTGTT